>VXBX01005830.1:0-7500 GCA_013400415.1 Scytalopus superciliaris
CGCCCGCCCCCAGCCGTATTTTTGAGTTCTAAAAACCCACCATAGGCGCGAGCAAAAATTTTATGGGAAAAATAAGGCTTGTTCCCTGGACGTTATTAACAGTGCAGACTGAAATATACATTTTTGCCTTAAAGAAAAGGGAATCATTATCAAGCCATTAGGCATTAAGAAATGTCATTCAGTCATTTTTATTCATTCTGCTGAAATCTTCGTAAAAGCCCGAATCATACTTCTGCAAGCAGCAATTTTGTTAATCCAGGGGGTTATTACTCTGGTCCCTTATTAGGATCTATACTGCTGCCAAGCAATCCTATAACCTTCTCAAAAGAAGTTTACCTCAGTGTTATAAAACCAGTAGTGGTATTTATACTGTGCAATAATTAGTGTATTACCTGAATCCACTAACAGGTTCATTTTATCTCCGCACAAAACCCTAGTCTGCTTATAGAAAGCTTGTGCCTCCTTTGGTGCTGTTAAAGTGGTGAAAGAGTGAATGAAGGCTGGTAGCACTTTCTCCTTTCGCCGTGCCTTAATTCCCATCTCTTTTTGCTCTCATCCAATTAGTGCAGTGTATTAAGCGGTTTATCATCTCATAGTCAGCTATTGAGAGAAACAAGGCGAACACTTTGCAATAGAGCCTGCTCTCCTTTGACACCCTCAGGTACTTACATATTCCACTGTGCTATGAATAATAGAGGAAGAATAGAGCGCTAATTCCCTCATCAAAGAATGCCTTGTCTGCTGCTTTGCTCAACAACACCATTCTGATCAAAAGAAAAGCAATAAAGCTTAGCATAACAAAACGAAACCTACTTATTAGCTTAGTGGTTAAATTAATGCAGAGCCGCTGCTATTCAAAACCAAGGTTTGAAAACAGCCTCCAACAACCTGATAATGCTGCCTTCGGGATGAAGGAATTTTAATCTGAAATTTGAAGCTGGCACAGATGAGTTAATCTATTAAACTGCTATAAGGAGGGTGCGGGAGAACTATTCAATTAAGGCACATTTAAGGTGCTCTGCAGAAGACCGGGAAGGATGCGAAGGGGAAGATGTGCTCCGTTTCGGCCTTAGAAAACTGCCTTTGGCGGCGAAAAGAGGAATCTTGGCACAGCAGCAACTGTGTTTGCGGATGGGAATTGTTTTTCATATCGCATATGTCATCAGCAAAACCTGGCCACCGGCTCCATATATCAACACTCCTCTTCCCCAACTGCAAATAAATACAAATAAACACAAACCTTAATTTTAAAAGCGCAGGGGGTGGGGAGCGAGAGGGAAGGGGACACAAGGAAGGAAAGGAAGGGAAGGCGATTTGGGCCAGACCAGCCTCAAAACACAAACCTCTGAACTTCAGTCTTACCCAAATTATTTGCAGCGCAGCATTTACCAGCTCCATTTAATATTAAAGGCTATAAAGATGATTTTGCGTTTCCCAGCCTTTCTGCAGGGCCAAGACAAGGCACGGTGCCCAGAGCTGATTAGAAGGGAGAAGGGGAGGGGGAAAAAAATCCAGTTTACTCCTTGCCAAGACTTCAGCTCCGATCTGACCAGCTTTGCTGAGAGGAATCAAAAAGAGCCTCCATTTGGGGTAAAAGCCCTGGTTTCCCATCCCCTAACCCCTGGACTGTGGCTGGCCAGGGTGGTGGGGGGCTCCGGGGCTGTGCCACTCACTGCTCCTCCACCTTAGTGTGGGGGGGAACAGCCCTTGCAGGGCCACTCTCTGCTGCTGCACCCTACACAGTCATTCCACAACACACTCATTTAATCTAAACATCCCTAAACTTGCAAATTAACAGGCTCTTCAGCTGTAATTATACAGATACATACAAGTGCCACAGGGTCAGGTTATGCCATATCTATCCATTTTATTTGTATACCTAATGTTTGGAGGAGAAGGTCACACTTTTCACTTTCCTAAGGCATTCTACCCAGTTAGTAGTATCTTCATGAACCTAACTGTGTTGGACACAAAAAAAATCTAAAAATCCCTGCATGAAGTTACCAGAAACCAGGTTCTTTTGAACATCTGCAGCTTCAATACATCATCTTGGAAGCAACACTTTCCAAGAGAAGCCTCCAAATAAAGTCTGTTTAACAGTATTAACCCAACTAAAAACCTTGGGAAGGAAGGATAGCTCATCAGTGGTGGGACAACACCCGCACAAAATCAGGGACTGAGTAGGTTCCATTTCCCAGAGCAGTGATTCAATGTGAGCAAAAACGAAAGGATTTAGCCCCAAAATTTGCTCAGAAGATGAGCATGTATTTAGGCATATTCAAACCAACATCACCCCTACTGACACACAGCCTCTTCCAATGCCGCTTTAGGGACAAATGAATATCATAAAAGGCTCTTAGCAGACACATGTATCCCTTTGGTGCCCAACACATTCATGCTGATGCTCTTACTTTTTCTTCAAGCTCCCTCTGTTAATGGCTGTCCATCCTAAAAGCAGACACACAAGCAATTCTATAAGATCAGGAAAAGTCTGGAGCAGTATGACCTAGCATGGAGTATTTTCAACCATCGGATCATAGAATCAAATTCTCTTTTACTAGAAAACTTTATTTTTTTTCTTTCAAGTGTGAAGAAAACTTTACATTTTATACTGTTTAAGATTTAAAAGCAAAATTTTATAACCTTACATTAATATATCACATTGCAAACTTAACAGTGAACACGAGTACAACAATATTTTGTGCACAAAAGCATGTACCCAAATTTATGCTCTTCTTGTCATATCTGCTTGTCATTTTATTTGAAGTAAATGAAAAATACAATTTGTTTGTAAAAACTGTAAACCTCCAAAGTAGTAATTATTACAGAACAGTAACAATGATTTACTGCTTTCCATCCCCCTGTTATTGGTTACAATGCCATCCTAAATATATTCTTCCCTATTGACTGCTTACTTTCAAAGGCTTTGCGTGGAAAGAAATGTAATACACATTTATATCTTCTGTATGTGTGAAACGGGTTTTGTACATGTGCATGTCTTTACATCCACACAGAATTTTCAACATGACAAAATACTATGCTTAAAGACGCTTGGAAAGACTCCTAATAAAGAGATGGTCCCTATTTTTAGCACCTCCAGGTTTCAGTCGTTCTTTAATGAATTTGAAAGTAAAGCGTTCCTACCTCTGTTCAGAAGGTAATAGGACATTTAAAGGCATTTAGGTTTAGTATTGTTTTTAATTGGTATGTTTATGATCAGGAAGAAGATAAACTGTGAAAAGGCAAAACATTAGTGCTCCTACTGAGACCTCTACTAACCTCTCTTCCTGAGAGCACCTCTACTAAATACCCTGGAGCAAAGTCTAGGATCACTTACATTCCAGCAACTCTCACTGGGAATTATCCAATTAAAGCAGCAATTCCCCCACCCCTTTTTTCCCTCATAGGTCTAAATACACAACAAAATAGATTGCAAAAATCAACTACTCTGTATTTTAATAACCCTAGTTGCTCAATGAATGAAAAAAAAAGGAAGATAAAAACACCTCAAATATTTTATGTCCACGTGAATCATTCTGTTTTCATCTTCCATTTTTTCTCCTCAAAAGAGACAAGATTATTAAAATAGCATTGTGCATACTGAAATAGAGTATTGCTGAAGAGATCATTACTGATAAACAAGAATTATCCTCCATTAATCAATCACTGTCTTTAATTACTGGACTCTCCCACAGATCTTCCCATCGTGATGGCAAAGACTTTGCCGAGGTTCACTTCTGAGTAGCCACTCATGGACAGGCATTTGTCTACGGTGCTCTTCAGTCTTTTGTAGGCCTCAGACACTTCCTTCCTGAGTGGCTTCTTCAAATACTCTAAAAGAACAAAGGGGAAAAAAAAAGAGAAGGATTAAATGACCACAAAAAGACAGGATTTTTGCATTCACTAGGACTGTGAATCATGGTATTTTAAAATGAGGTGAATGTCATAGGTAGCAAAGAGGACATTTACAGCAAGCTCTCCCAAGTTGTGCTGCCTTCCCCTGCTGTGCCACATCAGCTGGTGAGGGGCCATGGTGAATTTGCACAAGGAGCCAAGGATTAAGCTCCCTCAGCCCCACCGGTGTGGGTGCAGTGGCTCCTGCCAGGAGCTGGCAAGAAGAACATCTTGTTCAGTTTTGGCATCTAACTGGGGTGAAATGGGGGGTCACTAAGTCACAGTGGAAAAAACAAGTGATAGCAGGGCTGGCTCTGAAAGGATCTCTTTTAAAATGAACAGGTGCCTTAACTTAGTGAGAACTATCCAGAGTTCCCAGGGATTTAAGTAGGGAGGGATTCTGATCAAGGCTGGCTTCAGAAGTGAAGGGAACCACGATTCACTTCTCTCACCCCTCCTGCTGCTGCTAATACTGGCACAACCTGGGACAGACTTATCACCAGCCATGTGTGTTCTCACATGCTCCTTGTGTGCATGATGGTAATTGCAATGCTCAGCACTACGGAGGCATTGGAAGGAAAGGGAAGTAGGACAAACAAGGGGAATTCCATGCCACCTACACTAAAATGGTGAGAAGATCCCTGGTATTGCTACCAGGAGATGTTGAGTTCACCTGACACATGAATGAAGAGAGTAATTACCAAATGCTTGCTTGATCAAGAGATGTCTGGAGAACAACGTATTTTACTCACTTGTACCTTTACGTGTGTGCAAAGTCACGTATACGCATGTGAATCTGTGCATATTTCAGCAGTGAAGTCCAAACTGTTCAATTTTTTTGACTTTTTTTGTTAAATTCTATGCCATCAAAAAAATCCAGGGATTTTGTTTGTGTGGTTGTCCAGTTTTTGCTTTATAAAGACTCTGGACAAAGACTAAAAGAGCAAAGCATTCCACTATTCTGTTATACAGCAATGCCAACCGGATGCAGATCTGGTGCAGTTGTGCTCTTACTTTCCAACCAACTCCACGCCCTAGAAACACCAGTTCCTACCCGAAAGCCTGTGCCTGCAGGTAACTCCTTGAACAGGCCACACTGGATGGCAGATACATTGAAAACAAAGCTGCTCTCCCAGGCAGTGTCCCCTCTGCTCGGCTGGAGGGACTCCAGGTCAAGCAGAACTAGGAGAGCACAGCACAGGTTCTTAAAGGTCGAGCTTTCAAGCCATTTAGGTGCAGTGTAAGCATGTGAGCAACCAACACAATCTTTCTGCTGCTCATTAGCTTTGCCTAAAAGCTGTTGCCTCATTTCTTCCTGACACCTTCACATCTCTACTGCCCTCCTTGCACTTTGAACATGTAACAAAGGAGCCTCCATCCCCTGTCAAACAGCTTTCACTGTACAGCAGTTAAGATGAAAAACCAGTCGTCTCTAAACCAGCCAAGTGTATTTAAGAAGGGTTTGGGAGAGAGGGACATGCTGGTTTTTTGAGTCTACCTGTGCAAGGGACAAAATGACTCACTTTTGTGATGACTCACTTCTGTGATATGACTGAGATGAAGGCGTCCCATCAGACACACCATCTCAGCAGCCAAGTCAAGGAATGCTACACAAGGAGGTGGCAGAGAAGGGAGGCATGGTAACAGAAATAGCTGTTACAATTTTGAGGTTTGTGAATTTCTCCTCCCTGAGGGTTTCTAATAGTTTTGCAGAGCCTCAGATGTTTTAAGATGAGCTCAGCAGACTCTGGATATGACACAAACAGTAAAGTCGTACTGAGCAATTGCCACCTGCTTAGGTTCTCCATGTTACTCACAAAGTTCCACTGAACTCACTGGCTTTGCATGAAGCTATCAAATCTTTAAAAATTCAATTAAAATTTAAATTAACAAAGTCAGACTGAGTAACTGAATACACTGATTAAAAGCACTTTGGTAAGAACCTTTCATGCAGCCTTGTGAAGAAGGAATGTACTGTGCTGTCATACTCAATTTTGTGTCTCTATATTGCCAGCTCTGGGCAGTAAGGAAACAGAAGAAAATGCCTAGCTGAAGATACTACATTCTTACCACTATACAGATAGTAATGACTTAAAGTCTATGAGCATAATTGAATTTTTCTTAAACTACACCACCAATACAATAAAAACTTTTGTAAGTGAATCTGTTCATTAACAGGCTGAAGTCACTGTGGCATAAACACATGTAACAATCCTGAAAATATTTAAATGTAGAGTTAAATTAAGCAAACCTTGAAAATTGTAATAACCTCATCCATGAAAAACACCAATCCCACTTTGCCACAAATTCAGCTCTAACTAGTTTATGCATTTTCAGGATAAATGATACAGTAAGTGGGTTCACTTGCCACTGCTCACATGTTAACCAAACCATGCTCTTTACACCAAGGAACTGTGGAAAATGCCATCCTTGTAGCTCAAAACTAGGCTAAAATAATTTAAAGCTTCCTGGAGCTCAGGAGGGACCAAGGCAAAATGTAGCACTGCAAACAGCTGGCACATGTGAACAGAGCAGGAAGGCACATTAATCATTGGAACATAGAGGCAAACAATAAACCAGGGCTCAAAGTAGGGAACAGAAATACAGGCCCATGCACAGCTCCCATTCAGGCTTCAGGGCTCCAGCCATCCCACTAACAGAGCTCCTTGCTCCCCACAACATTAAATCTAAACTTCAATTATACGCAATAACCTTTCTGACAGTATGCCTCAAACATTTCTTAGATGCAATTATCCTCATAGAGGCAAGCAGGAAAGGGTGGACTGAAAAAAAATGGAGAAATATGAGGGGCCTCATTGAAGTAATGAGGCCAATTTTAAGTTTCAATTATAAGAGAATGGGAGCCGGGAGCTCCGGGAGGAGAGGCAGGCGGCGGCTGCGGCACAGCCACACCGTGCATTTGAATGACACAAGTGCATCTGATGACTGGGGAGAAGAGATTTAAAGAACTGTAGTAATACAGAGCAGGGGAAGATGAGAGAGGACACAGCTCCTGATGTGTTTACCTCCTTTGCTGATGGGATATTGACTTTTCCCACCAGGTTGGTTAGAAAGGGGACTATTTACGCTGCCACACAGCAGAGTAAGAATGACAACCAGCATCACTCTGTGCTCCTCTGAGTAAAAGACAACTGTGACCGTCATATATCACACAGCCAGTCAATACCTTTGAGTTACCACATCATCCAACTTAGAGATGCATGTAAAAGCTCCTAGTTTCTTCCTAAATGAGAATTTAATCAATAATGCACCTAAGGCCTTCTGAAAACTAAGCTATACAAACTGACTGAAATTGCCTTTCACTAGTCAGTCATGTTCTGAAATAGTTCTATGCCCATTATCACTCCATCATTGTTTTAATAACATCCAAGTTCAGTGGCAAGCAATCTTTTAAGATGACTATTGCTACAGAATGTATACACAGCTATACATAATGAGACACATTTATACACATGCAAAACATAAAAGACACTGCAAAAACAAATATACAAATTAAAAATACAATTATTTTAATAGAAATAAATAAACCACACTTTTAGTATTGTATTTTCTAAAGTTAATATATCACTGACTCTAGTAAATATC
>VXBX01005830.1:12500-26712 GCA_013400415.1 Scytalopus superciliaris
CCACCAGCAATTAAGAAACTACTTACACTTGAACAACTGCCATGTACGAACATAAAGCAGTTACACCATGGAATAGAAATTTAACCTCAGTCTTAATTTTTCTCATTTCTAAGTTGCCTAACTCTCAAATTTACAGTTTAAATTGGTTTTAATAGAGCTTCTCAACTTTGAAATTGAAGAACTTCAATTGAAAAACAGAGATAAAGAAAGTGAAGTGGGCAAAAGCTGAAATGCTTGTAATACTTTCAGAATATATGCAGGCTTCTTCACAGAAGAAGAGGTTTTAGAGAGGCTGTGAAAACCATTTGGCAGATTTTTTTGCCTGCTCTGAAGGGTTCGGTCTTGGGCACTAAGACAAAAATGACCGAGCAGAGAAACAATTTGACAGAGAAAGGCACTCTGGAACTTCTTGCAGACCAATCTACACAGATCACTTATACTGAAAAGCATACACCAAAATTTCAAATCACTCCATTAATATTATTAAGAGTATATATACTGAAGGCTGAAAATTCAAAGGTCATGACATTAGTATATACTTATAAATTGTTGTCCTCCATATAAAGCCAGTATCTTGTTATAAGCTATTCTTTGGTGTATCACTCAAACTGAAAAGAAGTGGATGAGGGCCAAGCTCCAGCTTAACTAGTCCTTATTTAAACTGTATTCAGTTCAATGTAATGTTTTCTTCTCAAGGAGCCCTAATAGTCACCCCAATTAATTTTCCTTCTTAAAAAAACCCATTTCAGAGCCTAAACCACCATTTCAATATTTTTTAAGCGTTTTGTAGGCATCTGAATCCTTATGTTTGTATTTTCTTTCTAGAAAGCTTGCCTTACATTAAGCATTTTCTGGGAAGTGCAATAAGATTGAGATCTGCAAATTTTTTTGTTACATTCAAGAGTCAGATCCCTCCTTCTTCTTTGGCTGCAAAGGATATTAGCTCTGAAACTGCTGCACTGAGTATGCTTCCTAGATTTTTTTTCCTGTAGGTGGCTCTTCAGTGAGGAATTCCACAGCATCTAACCAGGCATGTGATGATGTTCCATGCTGTATTTTCAAAATACAGCCCAAGAAGAAAAAGAATGCGTGCCATGCATAAAAATAGTTAAAAAACTACCCCAAGGGATTCAAGTTTCTTTCTCATCAGAGAAACACTAAATGCAGAAATATATTGTGACCAAATCCAGGTGGTTTTGTTTCTTTCTGATCTTAATTTATCTATCTGGTTTTCCACACTAGCTACATGTAAGACTTGACTTTAGTGCACAGGTCTTTCTGAGAAAGCATTTACAAACAGACTATGTAGAAGTGCATGTAGTTGAATTCTGCAAGTTCCCTCATAAACAAGTCTGTTGATGTGTGATCAAGAAAAAAGAAAATTTGTGCAATAATCCCTGCAAAACTGAAATTGTAGTCTAAAAAGGAAAGAGAAAAACAAAACCAAAAGGAAAAAAGAGGGATCTCTTAAATTTAGATATAATTGTAATTACCTGATGTGTTTCTCATGGAGTTACATTCCCATTTCTGTCTTGAGAACTCATCTAGCGCTCACCTTGCTTTTAAAATCACTGTTATTTACGTTACCTACATAATAAATGGTGTGTGTGTCAGTATCACTTAGGATCTTCACACTTTAACTTTTCAATCATGTTGCCTGGTGGACACAGCTTTACTTCCCTGAGGGAGACAGTACTGCTTTTTTCCCCTGAACTCCATGAACAAGCACCCTTCTTCACTTTCCCAGTCATTCTGCCCCCATAACAATTATTTAAAGGTATTCTCTTTTATAAAGTATTTACCCAGCATGCACACAGCTCTGATAAAAAATGTTGGAGAAAGCAGTTCCACCGATGCACACAGTAACAACTCCATGTGATCCATCTGCATCACCACGAGGCTCCCTGGACAGAAAAATCTACCAGTCCATAACATTTCTACTATTAAAGCAGCGAGCCCTCAATGGCTGGAATTCAACCAAACCAGTAAGGAAATGCCCATCTTTGAGAACAATGCCAAAAAAGCCTAACTGGGACAACTGTGCACTTCCACACTGCCACCTATTGGGAGATTTTTAAGAACTTTATAAATATTAGCAAATTATATGGGAAAGTGTTCCCACGAGACAGACAACATTCCTGTCTCACAGAGAAAGAGCAACTTGTGGATTTAGGGGATGATTTTCAAAGGTATACTACAGGTGCTGCCTACCAAATGCCTAAATTTCCTAACCTTCACCATGCACCATTGCAGTGCTAACACACTTACAAGGCTACAAATATGAAGTCCTTTGAAAACTGTGTATGTTATTTAGATGCCTAAGCACAAGGTAGAAATTCACAGCTTAAGCAGCTCTTTCCTCAGCCCTGCAGGAGCTGCCCACAGCTGGTATCTGTGGTCCTCCACAGTGGTGCTACCTAGTGATAGATGCAGAAGGCTGATGCTTCCCTGTTAAAAGTGACCAGAACATAATACAGCATAACATACACCTATCAGGGATGCAAGCAAGAGAAACAAGTACTCAGGCTGCCTAGGTATTATATTATTCATAAAATAAAGTCTCAACCAGAAGCGAGTAAAATATCCTTGCTCTTTTAATTTCCACCACCCATAAATAATCTTGCTGTTTGTGTTTTATTGGAAAACAACTGATTTAAAAGTCACCTAGTGCTATAATCCCCACTCCACAAGTGCCATCTGTGCTGCAGCGGTAGTAACAGACCCTTTCATTCACAAGCAGAGCCAGCAGAATAAAGAGGAAGAGGAGGAGTTGAAGGGGAAGAGAGTGAGAAAGCGGATAAATTCCGTTTGTGCTATTAAAAAAAATAGAAAAGTGAACTCAGTGGTTGAAAAGTGAAGATAAAAAGATGAAAACAGTAATCTTGCTACAGAAACCAGAGAATTATGTTCTTGCTCTACCCCCTCTTTTTATTTTTTTTTCTTTCACACTGTACAAACTGTAGCACCCTGAACAACTCACTCCCCTGCTATTTCCAGCACTTTACAGAAACTTTTCAACATTTCTGTTCTACACATATTTTCAGCAGTGAGGTGAAGACAATAAGTAAACAGGTAGTGAAGGGCTATTTAGAGAGCTGGTCAGTCACAGTAATAATAACGCAAAAAGAAAAAACCCCACACAGCACAGAACATCTATCCCATGCGCTGTAGCCACAGACAACACATGACCTCTGACAAACAGTTTTCAGAGTAATTTTAATGCTACTCTGGATTTAACTTGACTAACTGGTAGCAATTGAGCACATCTTTTTTTGTGGCAGCAGTTATCTAAAATGCTACAATAACAGCATCAAAAGTAGAATGGTGGAAGATTGGTTTTCCATTGTGCTGCTGAACTGGCATAATGCCCACTTTAAAAGCAATTCGCTGCTCATCACTGAAATCTGGCAGACACGACACTAAATGCCTTGAGGAAGGGAAAAAAAAAAAGGGTCTTGAGAAGGGGGAACCACTTCAACGACCAAGCAAGGAAAAAGAAGGAGACAAAAAAAAAAAGGGAAGAAAGAAAGCAAAGAATGATGAATCTATGTAAGAAGAGAAAATTGCAAAATAAAAAGTTTAGCACTGCATGCAGACTCAACAGGCTCTACTTAATTTGCTTGAAGATTTCATCGCAGGCTTGCATTAGTAATATCAGAACAAAACAAAAGCAAATATATATTTATGTCTGTCTATTGTTCTGATGAAGTGAAAATGTACTGAGTTACGTCAATCATTTGTCAAACACATCTTCCTAGTTTTATTTACCACTAAATATAATGAGTAAATATGTGATAATAAAACTCTTCTTTTTATACAGACATATACAATTTTCCCCCACAACTAAATACAGGTAATGATTTAGGAAGCTTTCAAAATGTCTTTTTACTGTCAATAAAACTAATTCTATTCCCATTTTCATGTTAAAAAAAGGCTTTACAAATGAAAATTCAAATTAAAATTCTGATTATAGTGTAGTGTGACAACACCTGTATTTATAATTTTACTGTCAGCTAGCTCGTAGTGTTTAACAATAGCTTGAAGCAGAAAAGTAATTGGAATTTGTCTGTAACATGCCAGATGACGACACCGGGCACTTTGCTGTGCTAAAGCAAATTTGGTTTGATGACAAAATAACCTTAGAAAGATTGGACACCACCCCCCACACTCCAAAAGGTTAAATAAAGCTAAACTCTGCCTACGGACATATAATCTAATTGTGGTAAACCGAAACAGCTGAGCAGTAGCTGCAGACACCAGGGCACCCCTGGAGCTGGCAGTGCTCTTCCAAGCAGGCATCCCTCAAGTCCCTCCCTGCAACATTCACCTCCCAGCAGCTCTTCTAAAATGGTGCATTACTCCAATATTATCATCAACATAATTCAGAAACACGGGAGAGAGAGAAAGCAAGGGCACATCAGGTTGGGAAGAGACGTTAACACAAGTGCTGCAGCCCTGTGGACCTCTGTGTGAATATAAAAAGGTAACCACAACAATGTCAGTGTGAACACAGAAGTATCCTGTGTTTTCATACAGCCCATACACTTCCACTCACCTGTACTGACTGACACATTCTGACAGGCCAGGTGAAAATCAGGGCACAAACACACTTTTTCAGAAAAAAAGTTTTGTGGTTTTTTTTCTTTTTCTTTTCTTTTTTTTTTTTTTTTAAAGGCACAAAACCTCCTATTCAATCAGAGTATTTCGAAACTCAAACACATGCCACTCTCCACACACAACGCGTCTTACTGAAGTCGACAAATTAAAAGCCCGTGTTTTTCATTATGCTAAAGACAGAAAAAAAATAAAGAGAAGGAAGCCACATAAGAAAGAAAAACAGAATGACAGTGATGTTTTAGTTTACACTAGATATGGCAACACATACAAACTGTCAAAACTATGGAGTGAAAAAAGCTGTTATCAAGCAACTGTCAAGAGAGTCCTCTGAGATTTGGAAATCTTGTGTTTATTGTAACTACTGCACATTACACAAAGAAAGAAACATCCCTTTTCTTACCATTGCTGCTAAATATCATGCAAGAGAACCCAGACTTCTCCCTCACTATTTAGATTAATTTTTTTTTCCTGTGCAATTCTGTGCTTGACAGCACAGGGCCCCTCCTTTTTCAGGTTTTCTGTTGTTTGGTCAAAGTTCAGAGAGAAACTTGAGGTTATATCAAACATTATTTCATTTTCAACAACTGTCAACACCCATTTTATGTTGTTAACTTGTTGTCCATCATTTAAGAGTGGAAACTGTTGACACCAAAATACAGAGCAAGAATTTCTTTCTTAAAACACGTACATAGAAAGAGCAAAGCTAATGGAAACAGCTATTTTGCTAGACACACTAACAATTCTTTTTCATGTATTTTAACATACTGACTAGAAACGAGTCTTACAGTTAACTGGCAGCACCCTGCAATATTCAAAGGCTCAGTCTGAATGTATTAATGCAGATTTTAAATTGCACTTTCTGATTATAAGAAAACAACTACCCCTTGGAGAGAAATCCCCAGTATCTACAGGGCTTCAATAGACCCTTCAAAGTCCTGTTCTGAGTGACAGCCTTCTTTGATAATTTCTCAACCATTCCAACCATGCTGATGCCTGGTTAAATCTTGTGACCAAAAAACAGACTGCTTTTTGCTCAGTGCTCACTCTACAGTCACATTTACTATCATTTCTACACTTCAGGTTTATGTAAAAGTCATCTTTATTCTGAGTCACAGGCTTTACAGAACAAGTATCTGATGAGGTCCCAAGATTCAGCCTGAAGTTCTTGAGAAAGAATAAAGCCTAGAGAACATGTTTCACAATGCAAGCTTTTGTGGAATCTTCTGCATCGGTTCTGGGGAGGGAAGGATCAAACCCAAAAGCTCAGTAAAAGAAGACTCAAATATTATTGTACAAGAGCAAATGCTCCGTTGCCCCTGCGAAGTCAATCCACCCACAGAGCGTAGAGTAATTTGAAATGCCTCAAAACTGATGGTATTTCATTCTAAATTTGCTAGGGATATCACATCATCTGTGTGGATCATTTGATAAGGAATAGCCTTTCTGTGGGCTTACCTTCCAGCACCAGCCATGAGACCCTGTTGGATTTCCTGCAGTGGCTTTTGCTCTGCAGACACCTGTCACCTCCTGCAGATCACCATGTGCAGAGGTACAGTCCCTCAGCCCCGAGCTCACAGTCTGATACAGCCCAACTGCTCAAACTAATAGGGACATCTTCACATTTTTGCATATACTGATTTTTATAGTTTTTTTTTAGTCTTAAGAGCACTTCTTCAAAATGTCATAATATTTATGATCATCAGATAAGAATACTTGAACAAAAATTCAGCCTGACAGAATTGTATTTCCCACAACTACCATGACCACTTAGGTATAATTTTATCTCCAAATATTGGTTAACTTCATATAACACAATGACTAACATATTATCTCAAGGCAAAACATAAAATGACTGAGAAACATAACAATAAATGACTCTTTCCCACAAAAAACCTGCATTGTTAGCTGCAATATTTTCTAGCTTTAACTCTCAAGTACTTCCTCCTCCTGGATTATAAGAATTTTAAAATACCATAACAATTACTGCATAAACAGCTGCAGCTATATGTCCATTTAGCACAATCTTTTGAAAAATATACATTAATACCATAATATAAGCTTACATGCATGCTCACATAAAACATAAGAAACCAAGAATGATCTGACCCTGAGAAATTTAATAACACGAAATAAGGCTATAAAACCTCACTATTTTCAAGACTGGCAGAGTTTCAACACTGCATAGATATGATCTATATGCTAAAAGTCTATTCAAGTACTTACTGCTCCATAAATAGAAGGAGTTCTTGTGAGTGAACTGCAGCAAAGAGAGAAAGACTGCACAGAAGGTGTGGTGCAGAGCAAGGGTGAATTGTTGAGCTGGTCCTGGGCTTCAATTATGATTAGGTTTAGAATCATTAAAGTTTGTAAGACATACTTAAGTTAGCCTGACACATCAAGGTCTTTTCATCGTATCTAGTCTACCAAATAGCCTTTGAAAGTTCATAAAAGCCTCTGAGAGCTGTATTTTAAAAAAGCCAGGTCTGACTGAAAGGCTCACCTGCCAAATCCTCTCCTTCTTCATATATACTTCCTAAGAGTTAGGAGACAGAGGGGAAAAAAGGATGAGAGAAAAGGAGAGGGTCATTATAGCTGAAATTCAACACATTGAAGCTGGCACCATCAAAATAAAGAGCTCTTTCCATTAATCATGCAATTTAAGAGTCCTGGAAGATCTACCAGACCTATTTTACTGAACAGGAAAATTCAGCACCAGAATATTGTTAAATTGAGTTAGCATTATCAGGGAAAAAATATGCTCTATTTCCTATTATTTATGAAGCCCTATCCTTTTCTTTCTTACCAATTACATTCCCTATCATTTCCAAAATATACAAACTGTTTTCAATCAACAGATTTCTTTATTACAGCGTACTGCATGCTTGTTACTGCCTCTTTTCTATATTGAACCCTTGATTGGACAAGCATTTTGAATTTAACATGGACTGTGATTGCACACATCAAACAAATTAAACCTGCCAATCTCTTTTTGGAGGATATCCTTTCTATATACTATCACTGAAGAGTACCCCGAGTATATTTGCTTAGAAGAAATGGGGAAGGAGGGAATTATTATTATGGCAGAGTCAGAAGACATTCATTTTCCCATGATATGTAACTGGCCCTGCTTCCTCTTTTTCTTGTTTTCCAATGAATTGTTTTATAACAGAAAAATATACTCACTGACTTTCTCAGTGTCTGTTTTACAATCATTGGTCTATTTTTCCTTTTGGCCAATTGCTAATCATGTTGCAAAAATGAGGTGGCAGTAAGAGGTGAATGACTCGGTAAGCCTGAAACTCATTTTCCTCAGGTTAACCAGTCTCAAACCCAGACCACACAGTTCTTTGTAGAGTGAAAGAACTAAAATACACTGTATCTTCTGAAAGAACATGTAAACAGTATACCACATTTTCACTTTTTGTTTCAGAGATGCCTCTGCTGGCATCTGTATTTTTGATGGCATTACACATGTAAGCCTGTTCAAAATGAAACTCAGCTTTGTAGACCTTTTGATTGTGCAAGCAGGATTGAATTATAGATGGAATCACTTTAAAAGGATCGCTAGTGAGGCTGAACATCAAGTACTGTGCCCAGTTCTGGGTCCCTCACTTCAAGAAGGACATTGAGGTGCTGGAGCATGCCCAGGGAAGGGCAAGGAAGCTGGTGGATGGTCTACAGAGAAGTCCAATTAGGAGTGCCTGAGGGAGCTGGGGTTGTTTAGCCTGGAGAAAAAGAAGATCAGGGGAGACCTTCTCATTCTCTGCAACCACCTGAAAGGAGGTTGTGGTCAGGTCTAAGTCTGTTTCTTCTCCCAGGCAACCAGCAACTGGATGAGAGGAAATGGCCTCAAGTTGCACTGGGGGGAGATTCAGGTTGCACATCAGGAAGAATTTCTTCACTGAAAGGGTGGTTAAGCATTGGAACTGGATGACCATGGAAATGGTACAGTCACCATCCCTGGAAGTGTTCAAGAAACAACTGGGCATGGCACTCAGTGCTATGGTTTAGTTGGCACTGTGGTGTTTGGTCTAAGATTGGACTCGATGATCTTAAGAAGTCTTTTCCAATCTTTATGATTCTAGGCTCCCACAAAGATGAAAATACTAGAAAGCATTTGCCTTGAAAAAGGCAGTTCAGAGATGCATTGGTTCAAAATCAAGGTCAAGTGGGAAAAAGTCTAAGACAGAAAATCAAATAAAAAGAAAACTCCTACAGTATCAAAAAACCAGAACTGAGCAAGGTCAAGATAACCAAGACAAGACAAGAACTGTATAAAACCCATAAAATAAATTAGAAAAAATTAAGATACCTGCTAGCAAGGCTTGACCAAGACCATTCACAGTTCCTTGCACTTATTAAAGCTTAATATAAATTCCTTTACTATAAATGCTCATGAAACTGATATATATTATCTGGAAGTCACTATCAGTTTCCTGCTTTATCTGCATCATCAGAGAAACATAAAAAGGACAGACTATTCATGCTGTATTTACAGCTGTTGAGCACTGAATCTTCATTCAAAATATGTAGGTGTTATGCTCAGCTTTGCCACCATTTTCCAACAGTTGCTGAATTCAGACTTCATTTTCTGTCTGTAGGACAGGTTGCATGGCACCTCTTCCTCTTAACTACTGTTTCTTTGGCACTGCAAATTCTATAGGTAGGAATGGTCTTAAAGATTGCCTATTTGTGGTGCAGCAGACCTCTAGATAGCAGCAAAATACAAATAATAACTAATGATGTGACAACAGTCTTCTGAAAGAACAGGTAAACCAGTATACCACATTTTCAATTTTTGTTTCAGAGATGCCTCTGCTGGCATCTGTATTTTTGATGGCATAAAACATTCCTCTTCTGCTCCTGAAGATGCTCAAGTCAGAGCTACTGTAGGTCATCCTCTATGAGGCACTTTAATACTTTAAATCTGGGGAGTGTTCAGTCTCATCAAAAGCTCACAAGTCTTCAAGGGTGAAAGCTCCACTCCTGTCTCTCAGAGAGGAAGGAAAGGATACAACAAAAGATCTGGATCTTAAAACTGAGAATTTATATTTGTAGTTAGAGTAGGTATTCATCTTAATTTTGCTGAAACTGATAAATTTAATTTTGATAGCAATAGTGAAACCAACTATCTAGCTTAGGATAAAGTCACCTGCACATTTCAAATGAGGTGTGCAAACCCAAGATAAAACTAAAACCGAGAGCAAAGAATTTGGTAAGTTTCTTAAAAGTCAAATTAGAAAGCTTAAAACGAAATTTAATGAAGAGTCTGCTGCTCCACCTTGCTTTCACTTGACACAGCATCTACACCAAAGTGTAGATGGATGACTAAGTGTTGTTGTGACATTCATTAAAAAGAAAAAAATGTGAACAATGAAGATTTGCTGCAGGCAACCCAGAGAGCACTCAGAGAGCAGACTGAAGATAAGGTTCAAAGGTCAACATTCTTTGAGGGAGAGAGGAACAGTCATGGTCTTACTGTGCTTTCCACTTAACTACCTGACCCTCCACAACCTTCGTATATATTTTAAACAGCAACACTGAATTACTCAAATTCCTACTGCCACTGATTAAATAAAAGATTAGAAGGCAACATGACTGCTCACAGCCTATCAATGAATCAGGCGGCACTGCAGCAACAATTCAGCTTCTGCAAAGGGAAGGATGCATTACATGTCCTGCCAATCCCACAACACTGCCAAGGAAAGCAACGTCTCCTATCCATTAGGACACACATACACCCTCCTTTTGTAAGATGTTATACTCTTCACAGCAGGAGAATGTTTCACTACAAATAAAAAAGGTCTATGCTTGGTCTGACTAAAGGTCGGTCTAGTGTCAAATTTTACCTTGGAGAGAAGAAACGCAGATACCTTGGATGAACAATAGAATCATGACACAGCCCTGGCTTACAAAACCATCTTCCAGCAACACGGAAAGTTGGGCAACTTCCTGGATTGGTTTTGCCTTCCACAAATATTTCCAACTACTTTTTGAACTTGTGCGAACTTTTCAGAATCCGTAAAAATCTAAAAATATCTTTAAGCATTTAGCACTATCTAATTTAATGAGCTACACATGGGTGTCTGCCTACCACTCCCCACCTGAACACACTGAGGAGGCTGAACACCATCAGTTACACACCAATGGGTGACTCTTCCACTGCAAGGCTATCACCCTTTATGGTATAGCCTTCTTCACCATATGCAATAAAAAACCATTAAGAGGATACAGTGTCACTGGATAAGGCAAACTTTCACACTGAAAAAAGAGTGGCAGGAAAACTCCACCTGAGGAAAATTGGGATGTCAATGCCGAAAGTTTGCAATACCCTACCTTTTACTGCATTTACATCTTCCATAAGACACTACCTCACAGACAGTGAAATGGGCAAGGTGTGTTAGGGCACACATAATGAAGGTCATTGCCCACCACATAAGAATGAAAAAGCTAAGGGTTAAGATGGATGTAAAGGTTTAGTGAAGAGATCATGGAAAGTGATGATTCCCTTTTAACTCAGCTGTGTTCCTAAGCTCCGAAGATGTAAGTATGTTGTGTCTAGTGAAATTGTCTACACTAACACAAATATGTCTCTCTTCATGAGACTGAAACTGTGAAGGTCTTTTGACAATACCAGGTACTATTCACAGCTATAATGGTTTTTAGAACACATAATCCACTACACAATCACAGGTTCAGATGACTAAACACTCCGCAATTGAGACAGTAGGAACCAAGCAGGAAAATGAACTTTCAAGCCTCCTCCATCAGACAAATCTATTGCTCTGCAGATGACAGACCCAAATGTTTTCTTAGCAATGCTTTGGATTTGTGACACTGAAAAAAATAGTATTTTTGTGTTTAATTACAAAATTTATGTGCAGATAAAATTAGAACTTCATCCTCACAGAAAACTACATTGTTGAAACTCATCTAAACAGAAGATACATTGAAATTATTTAGAAATATGCAAGTATTTAGACCCACTGAATCTACAAACAAACATGAGCACTTTGGGCCAAAGGAAAAGCCTCAGAATCAATGCTGAGAACTGGCTAATACAGTTGATTAGAGTTGACTAAATATTACATCATTAGATTGATAATGGGCAATTGCTTCCCAAAATCCACATTTAGCCCCTAGGAACTTTAAGTATCCTGCACAGGGATTCTCACAGATCGTGCTCACATTACATTTTAGTCAGTACACAAGTGGAAGTCCTATATTCAAAATACTCAAAAATTATTCAGACACCCGAACCACAAACATGAACTTAAAAGCTGGTCAGAAAAGACCCAAGCAGAGATGTGCATCCCATGAAGACACACAACAGTGGGAGGGGTTTTTTCATCAAGGCATTTAATACACATGTTTAGAATGGACACAATTCTTTAGTCTTGGGAAAACCTCTCTGAAACAGAGCTGGATAAGGAAGTTCTTTTATATATTAAGAATTAACTCCTGTACTGGCTAGTGCCCTTTGCATTATTAACTTTGTTTCTGCAAATGATTTTAAGTCCATCCAAAGACACACCATAGGTTTGAGCACGAGTTCCTAAACTCACACACGTATGACTCAGGAACCTCTCCTCATAAAAGCAAATCCTGGTCAAAATAATCTGTACATTTTCCCCCTTTTTTTGTGTCTTTTTGAGCATGAATGTGACCAATGAGCTACTCTGCATTATCGCTGGATGTTTAAAGAAATTCTTGAATAGAAGCTAAATATTTTATGAACAGGGCCTCTGAAAATCCTGAAGCACAATAAAAGAAATAGTCTGTTGTGTACCATTTGTGAAGATAAATTACACTGGGACCAGTAAGACAATATCTAAATATAGCAACTTCAATTATCAGATTCATGTTAAAGGACGTATCAATTAGACGACACCTTTACTCTCTTCTTGACCATTTCTTAACAAATCAAGACTTTAAAATAAGAAAAACCCAAAAGAAGACTGCAAAGAAGCCAGTAGGCAGCAGCGAGGTATGTCATGTATGTCACTGATGCAATTTATGCTGAGAATGGATTTATATGAAATAGCCAAGTAAAGACTTTCAGTGCAACTAGACTTGAAGTCTGATGACAAAAATCAAAGTCTTAGCCATAAAATGTATAGAGAGAACTGATAAATAAACACAAAACTCCACTGCAGACCCTGAAGTTATTTAAGAAAACTGAAAACATCTTGCAGCTTGTGAGATCTGCTGCTGCATGGGCAGCACAAAGGCTACAGCTGCTTTGTATACATAAATAATAAAATGTATAGGGTGAATTGTCTTTGCATGCCAGTATTCTAGGATATTTTCTGTTCACTTTTATTTCTTGGTCATGGGTCTTTAAAGAGACATTAAATATTTTTGATAGTTCAACTGTTAACCTTTAGCCGCAGAAGCCACTGCAGTGTCTTTTTTTCAAAAGGTATAAAAATATTTACAAATTAAAAGGAAAACACCAACTAATGTTAACCTTAAGCTGATGAAGACTGGCATGAAACCTATTTTGACCAAGTTACCACAGGAAACATTTGCTCCAGATCCAGTTGGCTACTGGTATATCAAAGGCTAAGGTAACAGAGTGGAACTCCAGCCTCACCCAGTGCTATCCACATAAAGACCAAGTGACTCATGCCTTGACTTTTCCCCAGATAAGCAACTACTGCCTGGACACCAAGGCATAGCTACTGTTTTCCCAAAGGATTTATAGAAAAGGAAGCAGCCATACAGAGAATGACAGAGCACTGTAAAATATTTAAAAAATGCTGGAATAAGAAATAATTTTTGTGTGCATAAATTACATTAAAAGCCTATGCAACGTTTTTCAAAAATAACACAAGAATTCCTGTTGAAAGCTGTGGTGTAGCTACTATTCTTTTGCATTAAGCTATGCACAAACCTGAAAAATTTGCTTTGAAATGTGAATTTAACCACTTTGCAAACACCAAATATTCACATTGTTAACTTCCAGGACATTTACATCTGAGCAAGCACAGGGGGATTGCAGAGATATTTATTTTCACAGATAACAGTAAGGAGAGGGATAATACAGGGAGTTTGTGTAAAATCTTATTCTGTCAGCATTTCTATTGACTTTCAACTAAAAGATTCTACCAAGCTTCCCATACATTACAAGAAGGTGCCAGTTCATAAAACACAAGGAAAAGCTTTAAGAAACATATTTTATTATTGTGAACACTGCAGGAAAATACTGTCATCTGATAACCTGGGAGGAACAGCTTTATAACAGCACACTGCCATATCTACATGCCCTGACTCGAAGTGTTCAAGGCCAGGTTGGATGGGGCCCTGAGCAATCTGACCTAGTGGCTGGCATCCCTGCCCATGATGGGGGGGTAAGAACTAGATCATCTTTAAGGTCCCATTCAACTCCAGCCTTTCTATGATTCTGTGATAATGTCTAATGTCTGGTGCAGTGCCTCAGTATTTCAGAACAGACAGTTCTGCTCTCCGTGGATAACAATTGCCCAATTACATACAAAGGTTTCAAGGCAGCAGCATACTGACCAGTAAGGACTTGGATGGTTTCAAGAACAGCATAGTGGTGAAATGTATTATCTAATAACTTGATTTCCCC
>VXBX01005830.1:32487-46766 GCA_013400415.1 Scytalopus superciliaris
CTCCCACGTAATATTTTAAAGATTAGGAGGCAAAACAGATCCCCAAAACACAAAAAAGAAAAAAAAAAAGACGAGATGAAAAAGAAGCATATCTCCTTTCTATCTGAAAGGGAACCTGCTATATTCAAGAACACCCCCACATTTGATAAAATGCTGCCCACCTTACAGTAAATGCTTACCTGACTGTGAGGAGCAAACAAATGTATAATTCTTGTGATATACATAATTCCAGAATCAAAATCCCACAGAACCTGGCTGCTTAGATACATTTCTGAAATGTGTGCCCTAAACAGGATTCTTTCAGACCATGTGCAGAGGAGTCTTACATCATCCTCTACAAGAACATCATCAAAATACTGCAGCAGTTGCTTGCAGGGTACCCATGTCTATAGATAAATACAGGTACAGAAGTCTAGAGGTACACAGCACCTGTCTGCACCCTCAAGGTATGTATTAAAATGGAACAAACTGCCAACATACTGTTGTTCTGGATATTGTTGTACTGGATACACTCATGTGCCTTACCAATACAGGGACTAAGAGTCAATTTCCCTTCCTTCTTAAACTTTAAATTTTCTCTTATTTTCCTGTCAGACTAGTCCTACACTGCATTACAGAGTCAAACCTCCTCAGGAAACAGCTGACTTCATGAGTTGCTGGTGCTACAGTCACCTGGCATCCATTACCACGAGTATCTGGGACAGGAACATCCAATTCCCTGATGCCCACTGGTTACAGATGTTGGCTTACAAATTCTGTAAGCCACAAATGATGTAAGCACAAATAATAGGCAAGAACTGTCTCACCACACAAAGAAAGAGGGATATCTTTTCTCTGTCACATGACAGAGTTGAAATACTCTCTCTTGTCACAGTACTGCATACCAAGGGAACACTTTCAGTACAGTCATCTTCACAGGTATGAGATAAGCTGGGGAAAACGAAACCATTTCTGGCAAGCTTAAGTTACCTGTTCCTAATTTAATTAGACTTTATCAAAGATGAAGGAGTCCAAGAAATAATTAGCCATTCACAAAATGCACATGGAAAGCCACGAAGTAACTATGGTTCCACTCCTGGTGAGGTTTATACCCTCTTCAGAAAAGTAACTTGGCCCAACTTCTGAAAAGCAAGCTTTTCACAGAGTAAATGAGACAAACTACTCCGTGCCAACTTTACTTTGCAATGCTGGGGAAACACAGCTGAGAAGACGAAGAATCACCAGAGTTCAGCACTTGGGAACATCACCCGTGCTCTAACCTAGTGTACAGTCACGGGAGGGAATGCATTATTCTATTTTAACACATTGGCCAATTTAAAAAGAAAACGAAAACCAAATATTTTAACTCTTTTTAACAACTTTTCTTTTCCTGCTTCTCTCAAATCCTCCCAATTCATCACAAGACATTGAAGTGGATAAAATATATGCCTTCAGCTATTCTGATACAGAAGTCAAAATTCTTTGTCTTAAAAGACCCCCATCCACATGACCTAGAAGAATCTGTATCCTGCCTTTCAACAGGACATGAGACCAGCCATTCGGAAATACTGAGAGATCACAGGCTCAGCTGCGAATAATACACCAAGGACACAACAATATACTCTGTCCCCCTGATGCAACCAGCCCCACTACTAGGATGCCAGTACACTTGTTTTCTTTCCCTCCCCCAGAGCAGCAAGTCTGCTGATAATCTCCTGTTTGTGAAAAGTCAACAGTCTTGAACAGGGGAATATGGGAGGTAAGTATTCAGCAGAACAATGGATGTGAAAGAGGGAAGCAGGTTACTTGGGTACCACAACATTAAGTACTTTCTGACAAAGACTGCATTAGCAGATGACAGGAGACTGAACACACAGCAAACAAAATGCATTGCAGGTACGTTTTCTGTCTCTGATGTTGCAGCTGATCTGGAAGAGAATGCACAGAGTCCCTCAGGCAGAGATAGCCTTTGATCTTAGTGTACTAACTTGATACACTTACAAATCTGTGCATGCCTTTTGTCTTTTGCCCTCCTTAAAGAGGGTCTACAAGTAAAATAATGGATTATCTGAGGCTGCTCTGTTGTAAGGAAATATATTTTAAAGGGCCTCCTAAAGTCAACTTTGTAAATGTATTTTTTCCTTTTTCATGCTTGACGTTCAAGCAGAAAGAAGAAAGATTATGTGCTATGATCTGTAGAATATTAAACTCCTCCTCATGATAACTTTGCCTGGAGTTATCAAAATCCCTGTATTTACTGAATAGGAAAAAGCAGAGGTTGATGGAGTTGGCTTTTAACTGCTAAAATCTTTTGTGGGTAAAAAATAGCTATTAATAGGTAACAGCTGTTCACCTTGAAGATTGTAAATTAATTTTCAAATGACCCCATACAAGACTTTTAGTCTCTAGATCTGTCCCTTCAAAAAACAGTACTGGCATAGAAGAATTACACCCTCTGCTTCTCTACAAATAACCACAAAACAGACTCCTGCTGTGACAGAAGCCAGAACTCTGTTCTGAAAGTGATTTTTAACAGGCTGGCTGGTTTGCAGACCTCAAGACAGACTCTTCTGAAGGAGTGGTGGGAGTTCCAGTGTTTTGCCTCCTCAAGGTTAACATTTATGACTAGATGCCTTTCCCTGAGTCTTTACAATTAGCTGTGTGCATTTTAGAAACGGGTTATTCTGGGATGCAGAAGTGGTTCTTCAGAACAATACATTTTACTCACCTTGTTTCAGTCAACAGAGGTTGTAACTGAAGAAGGATAAAGAAAACTACTTTGATGTTATGCTTTATTCTTTGATGAAAAGCCTTGAGGTGACTGGGGTGCTCTATCCATCAGTTTTTCCCATTTGGCATCAACCATGGTAACATGTCTCTGGTATAGCATTTCCAGTAATACTGCTCTGTAGATCGGAACTGGTCACCCTGGACTTCCATAATCACCAATGAAGCAAGAAGAGGCATTTTTCAAGTGTAATCTACACTAGCCTAGCACAGATGAGATCAGCTGAGTCATGTCCTAGAACTACCTAAATCTCCCCAGAATACAAAGGAGCAGAGCTTCATAAACTCACATACAAATGCTAGAACTTTGAGACCTCAAAGCCAGTGGCAATAAAGTGCATTCCTTTGCTGGGAATTCTCTCCACTAGTGCTGTTTGCTGTAGAATGCCCACTTTGCTTTACCTAGACAGAAGAACAGCAGAGCCCCATCCCACACAGTACCTACATAGTCAATAACCTGTATAACAAGGTAAGGAGTGTGCATACACCAGGTTGAACATGAACCAGCAATGAGCACTTGCAAAGAAGGCAACAGCACCCTGGGCTGCACTAGCCAGAGCATCACCATCAGGTCCAGGGAGATGACCTTCCTCCTTTGCTCCTGGTGAGACATCTGGAGTGCTGTGGGTCCAGTGCTGGCTCCCCAGCACAAGAGAGACATGAACTTACTGGAGTGAGTGCAACAAAAGGGCTACAAAGACATTTACAGGGACTGGAGCATCCACCATTTAAGGAGAGGCTGAGAGAGCTGAGACTGCTCAGCCTGGAGAGGAGAAGGCTCAAGGAGGGGGACCTCATCAATTTGTATAAATACCTGATACAGTCAGTAAAGATGGAGTCAGGCTCCTCTCAGGGGTGCCCAGTGACAGAGGCAATGAGCATGAACTGAAATATGTGGAATTCCATGTAAACATAGTACCTTCCTTTGTTGCTGTGAGAATGGTCAAATGGTGAACAGTTTGCCCAGACAAGTCGTGGGGCTTCTGTTCACAGAAATACTGAAACCCCAAGTGCACCTGGGCCCTGAGCAACCTGCTATAGCTGACTCTGCTCTAAGCAGGGAGCTGGACCAGATGATCTCAGGAGATGCCTCCTTGCCTTAGCCATTCTGTGACTCTCTTGCTAAGACTGATCTGGTATTTTCTGTGCAGAAATGGATCTCATCTCTCATGCCTTCATACAGAAAAAATCACTTCTTATGGTCTCAACACCAGAAAAACAGTGAGGCGTATCACTGCCAGCAGAGTGGGGAGATGTATATAGTCTCTTGGTCACTTCACTTAACTGTGACCTCTTGGCCCTTTAAGCTATTTATTTTAAGAATATTCATCTCTCATTTCTAGGACCTCACTGCTGCATGTTTGGTGTGAGTGACAAGTTTTGTCCCAACTAGTGCCACATCCACCACTTTGAGCAGCACATTCAGTGGCAGATGACCGATGGCTGAGTAGAAAAGCCTACCCACAGAAAGACAGAAGATCTTCTGTTCACTCCTCTCCCTGCTTTGCTTCTAGCAAAGCCAAGCATCTGATGGATTTCCTCGAATACAAGGAACACCTTTCCATGTACCCTTACTCACTCCTGAGCTCACTGCTGTTGACTACCATAGCCCATTTCCTAATTCACTCTTTTTTTAAAGGCAATGTATATCAGCTGAAAGACAGGAGTGGCTACTTACTATATAAAGGGCCTGTCACTGGAGTAATTTATATTATCCTTGTAATTGGGATATACTGCTCCAGAGAGCTTTGCTTTACAATGAAAAGTTTGATCTTCAGGCATTCCTGAGCTCTCTTAGCTGGGCCCAGTTGGTGACACAAAGTACCCATATTGTTGGTAAGCCTTAAATGTAAAAATTGCTGTGTAAGTTCAACGATATTTTTTTTTCCTTGAATGATGTTTGTAGTTCTCAGTCCTAAAAGAATTTTTAAAATCAAAGTATATATTCCAATTTGAATTATGCTAAGAACATGGTTTATCATAATAATGGCCTTCAAAAAATGTGCTATTCAACAGAAATACTGGCCTACTCCATACGTTTCAAAAAACATCAGCTTGAGACTGCTGAAGAAACTTCCCAAAAGGATGTACTCCATCTGTAAAGCTGCTGATTTCTGCAAAGAGAGATTTCCTCCCAAATCATATTTTATGTTTAGGGGACAATAAAAAACCTTCTTTGCCACATACTTCCCCAGAGACTTTTTCCCTTCCTTGCTATACACATCCAGAATAAGATGATACAAAATCATCTGTTTTCAAATCAACCCCAGTCTAGAATTCTTTTTAGAGATGACTAATGCCAATTTAAGGCTGTGTCTACGTTTGTGCAACAGTTTTCAATAATACACACACACAGATCTTATTTAACAATCCCCTAATCAAGAAAAACTTATCACAGATAACAAGTAGAAGGGTAATGAAATCCACAATTTAGGGAGCTCCTACTGGAAATGCAGGACCTAATTTAAACTTCACTGGATTCAAACAACCCACAAAAATAAAGGCTACATTTTGCAGTGAACTATTTGACTGTCCAGCTGTATTGCAAATTAATTGCATTTACTGTTGCCTCTATAAAACCTTTCAACATTTCTATTTCTCATGGCTCTCTCCTGCATTTTACCAAGAATTTTAGGATTGTTGTATTTCAAATTCACTTCATACATCTGTTTTGTTCTTTTATGTCTTTATTCTTATTTTGCACCAATGCGCTTTCCTTATGTAATTCAGAACCGGAATTTCTCATTTCCTTCATAAATACAACCTGGAAGGACATGGGTCAAAAAACATGCAGGAGGTGATATGGGGCGCTGATGGTAGCAGGAACTGAAAGCTATTTCCAAAGGATCTCGAAACAGTAAGACTACTAAGAAAAAAAAGTGTGAAGAAGGCTCCTGGAAACCCAGCATGCCTGTCACTTCTCAAGCATCTATCCTGATGATCAGATTTCCCCTCTAAAAGGCCATTAATAGAACTGCAAGAAGGAAAACCAGAATGCACTGGGACTGTAGGTGATGAGCTGCTATCATCATACACACTCTCTTCTACTACACCTATGAGTTATTATAGCAGAGTTTAAGACAGACTTTTTACAGTGGCTGCCATAGCCTGAACTGCTTCATCCTTTTCACATAAGAATATTCTCACTTTCTGAAATGCATCTTCATGACACCGTGCTGAGTGGAGCAACCTGGTCTAGTGGAAGTTCTTGTCCACGGCAGAGGGGTTGGAACAAGATCACCTTTAGGGTCCTTTCCAACCCAAAACATTCTATGATTCTCTGATTCTATGTTGGAAGAGCTGAGCAAATACAGGACCTACATGAGTGAATGTTTTTTGCCAGGGAGAAGTGCTGAGAGCAGCACCCAGACACATCAGAGCTGCCTTGAAACCCACAGATACCACAGGCAAAAGTGGGTCCTGAAGGGTCAGGTTAAAACAAGGCCTGCTGGCCCTATGGGCCAGTGCAGCATCAGTAGTCACTGATAGGACAGAGAATACATGCATATATCAAAAATCACTAGTGTTAAATGCTGTAAGAGAACAAAAAGGATCCTTTATGGTATTTGCTAGAAAACACAGGCATGCTCATATGTTAATAGACTAAATATTGAAATAAAATGCATGTTTTGTCTAAATAGGAGCTCCTAACTAATACTACTTGTGTTCAAAAATTTGCCACAAAAATACAACAAAACCAAAATGAAGCAAAGTCTTCAGATTGTATTCAAGAGTTCAAAAAAGCATGGACACTTCCTTGTAATTTCTGAATTTTAACAGTTTCCTTCTTTCTGTAAACACTGAGAAAGTATTTCTGTGCTGTGTCCAGGTCACCTTTATGGCTGCTTCCATCACTGCAGTATCTGAAATAGGGCTTAAATTGGAACACAGCTGATAAATCTTTGGATAACAGAAATGGAAAAAAATAAAAAAACCTGTTTTTAAACCTGCATCCACTTTCAGAAGCTGAGGTTTCAGATAAGAACCTCTCTTTCTTTCTCTTTTTTGTTAGAGAGCATCCAGAGAAGGGCAGTGAAGCTGGTGAAGGGTCTGGAGCACAAGTCCTATGAGGAGCAGTTGAGGGATCTGGGGTTGTTTAGCCTGGAGAAGAGGAGGGTCAGGGGAGACCTTATTGCTCTCTACTGCTGCCTGAAGGGAGGGTGTAGCCAAGTGGAGGTTGGTCTCTTCTCCCAGGCAACCAGGGACAAGACATGGGGAGATGGCCTCAAGCTGTGCCAGTAAGGGTTCATGTTGGATATCAGGAAAAATTTCTTCCCTGAAAGAGTGGTTAAACACTGGGACAGGCTGCCCGGGGACATTCTGGAGTCACCATCCCTGAGAGTGCTCAAAAAATGAGTACACGTGGCACTTGTTCCCAACCAAGAAGCTACACTTTTGACATCTTCAATTAAGTAATATTTCAAACAACTGAATTATGTATCAAGTTATCACGACATTGCATTCATGGCAACCAATTTCAAATCTATTAATTCCTGTCCGATAAAATTTAAAGTATGAAATAACAAAACTTCTCCACATCATGTTCCAGATTACAAGACTTTACCATTACTCTTTAAAAGCATGGTAGTTAATGCTCTTAGTATGTCAGCTATACTGGTTTTGGTCACTAACCCTAATTTTTCATTAAATATATTTTAAACTACAGGCTCAGCTCTAGCACAAAAAAAAAAAAGGAGGAGGAGGAAAAAGTAGTCCCTTCAATGCTCCTTTGCCCTCCCCCACAGCTGTGTAACACAGTCTCGAAGAAAAACATTCATCTGACAAACCTGCCACTGTTAGTTTATGGAACATATATTGTTACACTGGAAATAGGAAACAATACCAGATCTAGTGAAATGTTTTAATTCCAAGTCTGTAAAATTCTATTAATGTCAAATATTATTTGTTTTTATAACATAAATAAACTAGCTTAGGCTGTCACTCACTCCTTTTAATCCATTTTTTGTTTTGTCTTACTGCATGCATCTCTCACAAAGTGAAAAATGTCTATTTAAAGATAAGTGGAAATACCACAGTATGTAATGTTTTCATGTCAAAATAATTACATTATTATATTCTGAGTTAAATAATATAAGATAGGAAAACATTTTGATATGCATCTAACAGTTGTAATCCTGGCAGGATCAAATCAACTTCTTCTAAACCTATTTCTGCTAGATCAAAATAAAGAGCTCCCTGACCTGACCAGCTGCCCCTCTCACCCAAGTCCCATCACAGAAGAGGGACAAGCCAGCACAAAAGAACATCCTGCTGCAATTTTTTTTTTTTTTTGTTTTAAGGCTGAGCCACATTTTGGCCTGTCAGAGGTGACTAATTTGTGCTCAAAAGCCAATTACATTAGACTGAAACATGAAATTTGGTAGTTGGATTGTTACGAGGAGATCAACCTCAGAGTAACTAAAAAAGCTCACGGACCAAGTGTGACTTTGCTGAGAGGGGGGCTTGAAAACTACAAGTGGAGGCACTGCCTGTGAGACAAAGAGGTACCAGTTGTGCTCGCACACTTTTCTGAAATATGCACTCCAGACACTTTCTTATGCACTCCTTATGTTCATGGCAGTAACCACCCATGGCTGCAAGTGCTCAATTCCTCCCTCTCCTCCAGAGACAGATCAACCAGGATCAGTTGATACCACCACATTTTTCTGATGGCAAAAATGGAATGCTCCTTTATGGAGGGCAGTACTTTTTTCATTTAAATAAACCAAATTTAAGCTGCATTTAGACACTTCTTTGTCTTGTGCTGCATTTTTATACATATATCATGGACCATTTTTGTGTCCCCTATGGAATAAAACAAAAATATTCCATTATGCTATTCTCTACATGGCTTAATGAAAAAAAGAGTTTATCTCCATCCATTTCTTAGAGAAAAGAGCATAACTATATTTTCATAATGTCTTTGATACAAATCCTTTGTTTGTTGAGGATACAGAAAGATATTTCAAAAGAAATGTCTCCCATGCAGTTATTATACTTCAGTAAGTATAATAATTAAAATAATTTTATTTGCAGCATTAATTTAAAACTTGGAGATTAAATAAGGATCCTGTTTTTACAAATAATGACTTCATGTGTTTCTTTTCATGGCCAATATAATTCAAGCTGGTTTGACGACAGATCCTCCTAAGGGCTCATATGCTTAGGAGATGTGAGTTGAGGTAATAACATTTAACATCAAGAAGATGACAGATTCACATCAACTGAGGACCCAGGCCAAGTTTGGGAGCTAAGAACAGCTTTTGGCAAGGACACAATAAACCAGCTGGCTTATGTAATAAGCACAGAAAAATTACGCACTGATACATGTGCAACACAATAATAAGTCTAGAGGTGTTCTACAGAAATTCCAATACCCCGATTTCTTTATGTTTCTTGGTCACCATTTCCCTGACACAGAGACTACAATTTTCTTCCTTTTTATTACCATCACAAGTTGTGATCACTTTTTAAAAATTATCCCTTTCAAATTAATTCTGTTTTCTGCTACTGAAGCTACTTTTCTCCTTGGTGGTTTGTTTTAATACTGTGACATAATAAATGAATGCCTGATGTCATGATGAGTGTGAGAGAAAGCTTTGTATTTCTGATGTCATTTTGATACATCACAGTGGCACAGATCGGAAGAAAATCCAAACCACCATGTCTAACACTTTACTCTTTCCATGCAATCTACTAGAGGTAGCACAGGATTTATTTAGTATATAGAAAAAATAGTTTCTAACTGTCTGGTTTTAATAAAATAACAGGACGAAAGAACCACAGAATATCTTGAATATTGATTTTTCTCTTCTATAACATGCAGCAAACTATTTTTGGTTTCAAACTGCACGGTTAGACAAATTTATAACCAAGTATGTGCCATAGTAAGCAATAAAACAACGTATGGATGTGAGCGTATGTCAATACAGAAAAACAATTTTTTAAAAAGCTGTTTTACACGAGAAAAGAAACCTCTGGACCATGAGAAATCAGGTGCATTCCCTCCATCTTTTGTGGAGTCAAGGTTTCTCTCCACATGCACACAGCCATGAGCCAACTTTTCTGAACATCTTTATACTTGACACCAGACACCTGAACCAGATACCCTCAACCAAAATGCCAATAACGTTACAACGTTCACTCAAACTATGCAACTTTCTGTATGTTCAGCTACAGAATCTTTAAATTTGAAGAAATAAGACATCAATGGCAAAAACTAAGAGGCTCCAAATCTGCAGGCAATACAACTGAGGTTTCCATCCTCATGGCAAGGCAAATTAGACATGGGAGTCCTTCCACAATCCTGTCAAAATGTAATGGCCATGAGAAAGGGGAAAAAAGAGTGCTGGTATTATATACAACACTGCACACCATCTTCAGTAGGTCACTGGTCTTTTAAATAATCTCTACTGAACAAATAAGATTTCAGAAAGTTTTTAGTAGATAATTACACTTCCTGATTTTGTAATTAGTGGAACTACATGTAATTACATAATAATTATGACGGTAATTACGTAATTAAGATGTATAATTATGTAGTAAAAAACATTATGGAAATAAAAGCCATCAACTGTATAAGCACAATACATTTTTAAAAATAAATTCTGTATCATCTGTTTAAAGCTACCATTTTCTTCAAAATATCAAAGTGATTATCAGCCATCACTGGCAAGTTCTAAAATACATTTCTTATGAGACTTAAAAATCATACAGATAATTGTATCTTTTTAAAAATCTCTTTAAGCCTTAGCTTTACATTATCCTTCTGATGTCTAGGCACACATATACTGAATACATTATACAGAGTTAAACTGTTTACATTTATATTTCCAATTTCTACTAAAATAATTTTTAAAATGTAGCATTGATGTCAGAATTCTGTATCTAAAAGACAGGGTTTTTTGCTGTGTTTTTCTGGTGTTTTTTTTTTTTTTCTTAGTACAGTCAGATCCATCAAACTTTCTGGTCTTATAAAAGGAAAAACATGCTAGTCTTGCACTTTCTGCTAGAGAAAAGAGCCTACTGCTGTGAGAAGCAGCAGTCACTAAAGCATTGTCACTTCTGACTTCAAGTGAACAACAGAACTGACCCCCACAAAAAAAAACCAACCCCAAACTTTACTACAGAGATGAAACCAGAAAGACAAAGGGCTCTTTAAGAAAAAATGTCAGCGTTTCAGATAAAAGAAACAGCGAATAAAAAACTGCTTTAGAAATATTTTCTGTTTAGAGAGACTCACAGGAGTACTGATAAAGGAGACAGATGACATCAGATAGACTATGTCATTGCAGGGGTTATATATAACAAATTGGCAGCTATCTATATAAAGGAGGGGAAAAAAAACTCCTGAGGTACAAATAAGAAGATATTTCTGTTCACTTTTTTTCCACATACCAAAATCTCCCCCATGAGGAGCAGCAGGATAATTATTTGAAGAGGTCAAATAACCATTCCAATCTATGAGGAGCCAGAAATTAGTTAAGCCACTACTTCATCCCATCTGCAACATTAATACAATGTGCGAGGAAAAAAAAAAAGTCTTCATTAATCAAAACCTTTTTATTAGCGGTAAGAGTCACAGTAAATGCACTCCTCTTGTGCCACTGACTTGCCACACTGTAGACACATTATAACTGTTTTAATATATTATTTCTATTTATTTCACTCACAAGAAGAGAAAATAAAAAAAAAAAATCATAACTTCAATTCAGAGACATTTGTAATTCCAGAAGAGGTGGCCCAGCCCATGAAGTTTTGTGGTCAGAGAAAGGGCTATAGAAATGTACAGGTTTAATTAGATTTTGTGTGTTTAATAAAAAGACCACACAAACAGCAATAGAATGGAGAAAAAGTTACACTTAAGATCTTAAAAATGTCCAAGTTGCAATAAAAAAGGCATGACCATTATGGAAGGATAACTTAAGATTTAAAGACCTGCTAACTGCTCCTATCAGTACTTCAAAAGGGTCAAAAACCCTATTACAAATAAATTTCAGGAGTTTTTACTGTCAAAAAATGTTAGGAAGATTTGAAAATACTCAAAAAACAGTGACTCAAATTTAAAAAAAGACGTTCAGAAATCTTCCTCTTCAAAACAACACATTAAATAAAAGTGAATGAGTGCTTTTGAAGAAAGACTCAAAGATTAAATTCTTGAAAATTATTATTTTAGAGTCACTTCAAAACAACATGATTGGAAGACAAAGTACTTGACAGCAAATGTGCAGAGCAGCATTTGTTTGCTTGGATGTAAAGATCACTACAGTGAACTGAAGCCTTAGCAATAGTGTCTGGAGATATGACGCAATCAGGAATGCTTTGTTTACCAAACTGTACTCTCTGAGAAGAGATATGCCAGGTTTCAGCTGTTACCATCTTAAAAATAAATGCACACACACATGCAGCCAGGTCATTTGCATGATTTCTCCTTATCTTCCCCTGGAATGCACATGTAGATTATGGTATCTTCTTTCTTATTTACTGCAACAAGTACTTCGCTGTAGTCTTCAGGCTGTATATTGACTAAAATGTGGCAAATTGTTCTGATTTACAAAAAGTCTTCCATTTAAAAAAAATAAAATAAAAAAAATCGCTTCAACCTGCTACTTGACACACCAAGTTATGAACATACTGGGAAAAACCACTCAACACTGAAATGATAGGATTCACACAAATATTCAGAGATGAATTTTTTTATGTCAACAGCCTAGAAGAGTTTCTTTTTTACCAGCATAATTTTTCAGTTTATTCATCCATAAAGTAAACTAGGGATTTTTGATGTCTGCATGGAAGGGTGGAGCGAGGCACACACACAAAGCTGTAATAAAAGTGTGAAAACACCACCTGAATATGCATTTGATTTTACAAAACCTCAGCCTGTAAGTATACGATCAGAACAATTACATTCTATTTCCACAAAGTGGCATATACTTCAAAGATGTAGGTCTTCCTAATACACAGGAATATTTAACTGCTTTTCCCAAAGTTATCCTCCTCCCATTCTCACTTTCTTCTGCTTACCCATTATGAGGATATGCCACAACTTTTTGGAATTGAACAACCATGGGGTCAATAGTTGAAAACATTCTGGGAAGGAATATACCACAGCAGCTTTGTAGTTTCTGTCCCTGGAATACTCAAATGCCTTGCAAACAACATTTGATACCTTCCCTCACTGAGAAATGGGACAGTGGCAGCTTTCAGCCCCATTCTACAGTATGGAAAACAGGAAAAAAATCCCATCACCAGGATCCTATTTATCCAAAAAGATCTCAGCACCATAAAGAACCTCAGGGATACTAATGCTTTTGCAGCAATGCTGCAGTCATTGTGAGCAAGGTGACCACAGCATCCTTATCTTCTATTTGATGAAAGGTGGGGAAACTGAACCAGAGACATCTGTGTGAGGCAGAGTAGTTCTGCTGACTTTATGAGGGCTCCATTTCTCTTCACTTTTAAAGGTTTTCATTTTACTGTAGAAGCAAAAGGAAAACAGGAGCACCTTTGAATATTTAAACAATACCAGTATTTGAATGGAATAATGATATAAAGCTTGCTACAGTCTATTTTGACCTCCTGATGACACAGCTATAAAAATACATTGGATTCCATTGCTGAAGTTAAGGGCTACAGAGTAGGCATAATTCTGTATTTAAGCATTATGTGTTTGAAATCACTGATAGTTCAGCTACCCTTTTTCATCCATATGAACAGAGCATGCTACTACTTTGTTACTCCTGCTGCTTCTTACTGCTCTACCTGTTCACCTAAGTAGCAATGTCTGACTAAACTCACAACCCAGCTTGGAAAAACTAAGTGACAAAGTGCTGAAAACACGTTGAGTATGTTGCTAGTCACAATAGAGCATTTTTTCCCTTTTTAGCTCAAAACAGTAATTCAGAACAAACAGCCCTTCTGGTATTATCGGTAGCTTAAATTAGGGGCTTTGGCACAGTGATAGTAAGAATTAAACTGGTTTTTAACCTAGTACTAACTGGGAAACAGTTCCTGATACAGAAAGGCAGCAAAGAATTTTCAGATTTTCACCTTTTGTAGTATGACAACTAAGAACCTTGACCTGTACCACAATGTTAACATGTTAAGTTGTACCATCATAACAGACCTTAAACTTCCAGATGAAATGAAATACTGGTTTGGAGGATAAACACTACTGTCAATAACAGGACTGAAGTATCATAACTATATAATCTCAGTATTCCTGGATGGTATAATTGACAGCTAATTTTACCAGTCACTGAAACAAGAAAACATCATGTAGATCAATCAGCTTATTTTTGTTCTTATGTGGAAAAGCTGGACCAACAACAGTATATAATGATTACAGTAGATCCCAAATAAAATATAAGTGAATCATGTAGTTGCAAGCATCAGAAACACCACATTGGTAAAAAATAAACAGAAGAAAAATTGCAAAACATGTTAATTAATCCTTCTGTTGTACTCCTCTCTAGTAGACCTGGCCTACTGGCTTACCAAAAAAAAAAAAAAAA
>VXBX01005830.1:53961-63961 GCA_013400415.1 Scytalopus superciliaris
TTTTTTTTCAGAAATGGCAAAGCTCAGCTCTCTGAAAGTAAGAGGACCTGGAAAGATTTAAGCAGTGGCAGTCATCTTCCTACCCTAACCACAGTGCACAATCTCTTAGCAGCTTTTCTGTTGCATAGAAAAGCAACTGCACTTAGCTGCTGAGATTAGAAGGCTCGTCCCTCAGTGATGGCTGTTTTAGATTACATCCCAAGGAACTTCAGCTGAGATGCCTCCCTGTCATCCATCCTGTTAACAGTGCCCCATAGCAGCTAACACACCAGCCTATAAAATCCATTCAGTAGCTATGGGCAGCATGGCAACCTAGGGAAATCTGGCAAGAAAGGAAATTGGGTTCTTACCTTACCAGGTGAGGTAAGGAATCAGGCAAGGAGAGAGGGAAAAATAAACAGCAGGAAAAACTGATGGAAATTCACAACAGCAAGGTAGCAGAAGACTGAACTAATGATTCTAGTTCTGATGTTTTTGTTACCTAGATGCAGTGCTGTTCTACTAAACACCTTTCAAGCAGCATTTAAGACCTCCATATCTTTAAAGCGTACACTTAAAATGGATCAGAAAATGGAACACCCATACTTAGATTAATTTTAGAATCACAGAAAACAGTTTGGGTTGGAAGCAACCTTAAAGATCATCTAATTTGAAGCCCTCTGCCATGGGCAGAGACACCTCACACTAGACCAGGTTGCTCAAAGTCCCATCCAACCTGACCTTGAACACTTCCAGGAATGGGGCATCCACAGCTTCTCTGGGCAACCTCTTCCAGTGTCTCACCACCTTCTCAGTGAGAAATTTCCTCTGAACACCTAATCTAGATACATCCTTTTAGGTTATAATCATTTCCCCCTTGTCCTGTCACTACCTGCCTTTTTAAGACCTCATTTTACTGTGAATTACTGTATTAACTAAGTACGTGATGGTCACGTTTTTTCAAAACTCTTTAGATTACTCATATTCCTCTACAATATGTTGAAGTCTTTTATTTACTCTTTGGCATCTCCTCAATTTTTTAATTTCTGTATAGCCCCACCACTCTCATAACCCCTTAGATCTTGTCTGCATTCTCATTTTTTTTTCTGCCCTTTTGCTTTCTTCTGCACCTGACTCTATCCCACTTCTTCAAGAAGACCTCTGTGGTGCAATTTTTGTTTTCTGTTGTGTCACCTACGGTTTTAAGGATGAAGGCAATAAGAAATTAAACAAAACCCACAAAAAAAAAGGTCTCTCTTTTAGTTTGCTAACTCTGTTAGACTGCTTTGCAAAAGAGATAATTTCCATGGGCTATAGAAGTTATTTGTATTACTTCAATTAATTATAATACAAAACAGTGGCACCACTTCATTAATCAGCTGCTTGAGAGAGTTACTTTAGTGAAAAGCCTTTTTGATAATTTTGATTAGAAAGAACAGTGGCTCTTACAACTGTGATATGATTCAGTATGTCCATCAACCAAATCCTTTAGAACTAGTTCTTAATACTTTAAAAAACAGGAAAGAAATAAAAGGAAACAGAAAAGAAGTCTCTTGGCAGAAAAATGTGTCTCAGGGACTCTTTCAAGGCTTAGATGTAACAGAGCAAAGCGTACAGGAAATACTTCAGTGCTTTGAGAGGCATTTCCTCCCCTCCCCCCCTTAGAAAGATGCAGTAATTAAAACCTAATTATTATCTTCATTTTAAACAAAACCTAAAGTGAATACCAATTAATAACAACATACTAATGAGCATCTGCTGTGATGAAATTGAATATGAATGTGCTGCAAATTTCGGGTAATTTATTTTTTCGGGGAAGTGCCACTGGTCTCAATCTACTGCTGGAAGACTTTATAGACTGTACACATCTTCCATCATGTCTCTTACGTGCAGCAGTTTCTGTTTTCAAAAAAAGGGCATAGCTCAACTTTGTGAATGTTTATATATCCAGATTCTCTCCATGCTACAATGATTTCAAGGCAATAAACTAGTGTGCCATGTTTTACACACCTCACATACTCTTTTATAAAACCAGGGCAGTTGCCATCGCACACAACCCCTATTCACCATCGGAATCTGAAGGCAGACACTCCTGCATGATAAGTGCTCACAAAGTGTGGATTCATGTTACACTAAATACTCATAATGTGTGTACCTCTCACCTCATGCCAATGCTGATGTTCACTGCAGGCTGGTCTTCCTGTGCATCACAAAGCCTAGTTAAAACACAGTGCTGGTCTGTGTCAAATAGGCTGAAATAAACTGCGCACCTGAAATAACTACTTCAGATAAACCCAAAGAGGTGAAATAAAAGTACATCGAAATTGCAGCCTTTGTGCTTTAGCATATAAACCATTCTTGAAAACTTACACTCAATTCCATTAAAAACATGAGATGTTTGGTCACCATCTTTCCTGACAGCAGCACTGGATATAAACTAAATGGAGAGGGGGTTGTGTGTACGTGGTTTCCTTCCTAACCCTCCAAACTGGCCATGCTTTCAATCAATATTGAAGTTTTTTTGATTTTGACTCACACAGTCCATTAAAAACATAAAAAGAAGCAGGACATGGATGTGATGACATTTTCCCTAGAATTTATGCTAACAAGGACTGTATGACAAAAGAAGAGGTTCTTACATATACATGCAGGGGTCATTGGAAAAAAAAGAAAAAAATAAAGCCCAGCAGAAGACTGGATATTCATGTACATTATGAGAAGACTTTTTTTTCCATTATGTAACCAAAATGAAAAGATCTTTTGCTGTAGTAAGTCCTGTTTAGCAATTAACGAGAACATTACAGTGAATCTAATTATAGAAACCAACTCTGGACTGCATGCCAGCAAAAGAGCAGAAAAGTGAGTGAGGAACTGGGTGAAGAACAGATGACAACACCTGCTGCTGAGGGACACTGGACCGAATGAAGGGGTTAACAGAATACCTCCAGGGTAGATCCTGACAATACTATTAAATAAATATTTTCATTAAGAAATCCCGAGGAAGAAATAGCTATCTATTAACAAGACTTAGGAGGCATGGATGTGGCAAAATAGAAATGGAAGTAAATTTATTAAGCAATATAATTCTGATTATAACAAAGAATCTGAATGACTTCTCTAAAACTGGAGGGTCCCAAACTGGCACTATTCTGCTTTTGAGGATTCATAAGATGATGCCTCAAGGCAGATAGCACAGACACAAGACGAACAGCAAGTGCCAGGCAGAGCTCTGGAGGAATGGAAAACTGAAGCTGTTAGACCACTAATGGTGGTGGATCATCTCTATCTAAAGCTCACAGTGTAAGCAAAGACATGAAGCAACCCTGTTCCTCTTCCTTGGAGATATGCTGCTTTTTAAACTAAAAGACTGTGTGTGTCATCTGTGCTTAACAAACAGTTTCTCATTTTAATGATATAGATGCATGCAACCCTCTCCCTCTGTTTAGGTCTTGTGTGTATGCTACTCATCTGAGCACGTGGTAAACCAAATTCAACTCACTAATCCAGCCAAAATGACTCACCTCTTTCCAAATCTGGTAGAAAACTAATCACCTCCCAGTTGCTTCCCTCTGTGGTCAGCAGCTGGCACAAGGCAAAAAAACTATACGGTAGCTGATGTGAACAAGCCAAAACAGCTACTGTAAGTGAGGGAAGACAGTGTGTTCCCCTGCTTTTAGTTCTGGGTGTGAGCTCTGCCTTGCACCCAGTACTCAAACTCATCTGAGCAGTGCAATCAGACCTGGCAGCGAGAACACAAGTCTTAGCAAAGAATTACTCCTTTTTTTTTGACATGTGGGAATCAGTTGCCTTGTGTACCTTCATGATACACTTGTCATTGTAATTTGGAAATTTTCAGCATCAATATGTTTATGACTAATTTTTGATATTACTAATATTTAACAGAATTATACACAAGACGAGCACATCAAATTTGTGACAGTCTTTAACAAGACCAGACATTATCTGCTTGGAGGCACCTTTTTTTTCTAAGAACATTATAATAGCAATCAATGACTCACAACAATGACTAATTGTTGGAGAGAGCTCTGAGCAACCTGGTTAAGTGAAAGGTGTCCCTGCCTTAAGGCAGAGGGGTTGAAACTGGATGATCTTTAAGGTCCCTTCCAACCCAAGCCATTCTATGGTAACTGTATAGAAATTAACTCTACAAATGTTATACATGAATGTACGTACCTATATCTATGCACTTCATGTATATATGTCTGCATATATATATGAACACAGACATTTTAATAAAATACAGTGGTAAACAAATATAAATTAGAAGTGTTAAAAAAATAATTAGTATTTTATAAAAATCTGCAGACTAATCAGTCTGAATATTCATCCTATAACCGATGTGTTTTAGGATGGGGATTGTACAAAAATTCTCTATCATCTACAGCAGAAAGGTTAAGATTTGAGTTTTTTCACACCAAACCAAACAAATGAGCTTTACTGGAGAGTTGATGAAAGACAGGTATTGCTCTAGAACTGGACCAACCCAGCAGCACATGCAAGCAAAACTACAAAAATGGAACATTATTCTGAAGAAGCACCAGCTTGGTCCCAAAATCAACCGTATTTTAAGAGCCCCCGATCAAGAATACTTGCAGTAAGTTACAATTTGGAAGTAAGATATTTTTATTTACATAAATGAGTTTAATCTAGCTTTATACTTGCAACATTTATTTTTATTTACTTTTTTGGAAATAAAAATCCTTTCTCACAGACTGATACACTTCACACAAATATTTGGCACTTGTCAGCTATCCAGAAGCATAACTTATAGAAGTGCAATCTGTGCAAGAAACTTGACTTATAAGTATTTACTTGAATTACTATTTTGTTAAGAAATGGGTAATGTTGCATTTCTTTTCTGCAAAATAATTTACTAATATTTGTGAAAGCTTTTTTTAACAGAATCTTGATTATCATTCAACAAGCACACATACATCATTTAAAAATGGTTTATTATTAAATAAACATGCCTATAAATAGGCTAGATACACAAGCAAATAAGCTTATCAAAGTATGTTCTAGATGTAGAGGCATTCATGTGGAAAAAAAAGTAATTTACAGAGAGGGAACTAAACAAACTGCTTCGGATTACTGTATTCCTGTCTCTCAAGACTTCAGGACTCATTCCCTCAATTCTAGGTATTGGCAAGAGAGTAAAAAGTTTGAAAAGTTAGCACCCTCAACTCTTAACAAACTATGATTTGACCTCAAGGAGTTAAAATAATCTGAAGCAAGGAATACATGTGCTGCAGAGCACACTATTTTGCCTAAAGCACATCTGGCATTTCAGTGAACTATAAAGGACTGGATTCAATGTTCCTTCTTGTTGACCTTGATTTTTCTTCTACAGTAATAAAACTAGGCTGAGACATGACAATGCTTCTGCTACTCATCATGCACCCTGGAACATTTTACTATTACAAGATCAGAACTTCTAGAGATTCACTGAAGTCCCATCTGCACAATGCCACCCATATAAACAAGCAAGTCCCAAAACTTCCCAGACTATGCAACATTACTGCTTCAAGTGGAAAGATAAACAGACTTGCAATACAGTTTATCTGACTTGCTTAACTTACTGTGGGAGCCAGGATGCACACAGGTGACACCTCCACTAAAGAAGAATTTCTCCTCAGTTTTGGTCAGATGAACAGTCCCCCGCTGCACCCACCCATGTGTGGCACGGGAGTGTAGCACTATCTGTCTGTAGCACTGTGTATCACAAGCTTTATGCACGCAAGCCTTGATCTCATGTCTCTGAAGCACCTCTCTCAAGGCTTCAATAAAATGGCTCTCTACTAAATGTTAAAGGAAAGCAATGTTACAGAGATGGCAAAGTAAAGGGCAGTACATTTTCTGGGGGTGCCACTGAAATGTTAAGACTGGTTGTGTACAAAGACACATCTCAATGACTTAGAAGGCAACTTTATCTACTACCCCATGGTCAAAACGATGACAGCACCTTGAGTACCAGACACAGCTCCAGTAACTTCTGTCCATGTTATGGAGGATTTAGCCTAATAATTTTTCCTTTCTGGGCAAAATACGTGTTATTTTCAATATCCTCTTCCATAACTCCAAACAGACTCTTCAGTACTGTAACTGGCACTGGCATCAGTGCATACACTAATTTTGATGTATTTTATTAAGGCCATCTGCTCTATGTACATTTTTAGCATTGTCTACCAGTATAACAGTGTTCTGGGGGACACAAGTCTCACCAGATGATGCATGTTTAAAACTGACTGTCATCAATGAAAATCTTTTAGACTGCTTTGACAAAAAACCAGAAATTCCACCCGGCTTTCTTCTACTGGCAAACCCAAACATGAAGGGAAAGACACCAATTCTAAGATTATCCCCAAAGAAACAGACTAAGTCCACCTAAGAACAGGCAAAGATTAAAAACTTCAGGCTTTGATTTTTGTCAGTCAACACTGTGTGTTTATGTTCCAGGAGAAAAAGTGTAGGTCAAAAGTGTTCTGAAAACTAACATTTTCCTCAGGGGCTAGAATTAAGTTTGCTTTTTCTTTTTTTGCCTTGGATGAACACATCTATCTGGGCAGACGTTGTATTACGAGTTTTGAACGTTTGCATTCAACAAGTGAAGAAATCTTAAATTTAACTTTTCAAACTTTACAACAAATTCCTAAAAACAATACAGACAAACTGCATGCTGCTTCCTTGCCCTGGCACCAAAATGCTAAAGCAGGTCAGGTATTTCTTTAAAAATGAAACATTATTTTACCAAATACAAAGGAAGACAGAAAGTAATTTGTGAGGTTACAAACTGGCAAAGCAAGAGATCCCATGGTAACAGGTCTTCAAGACAAAAGTCTGCAGGAAGCTTAGCAGTGTCTACATGAGAACAAGATTCACAGGAAAACCATTCATCCGCTCTGCAACATTTCTGAGTAAATTCTGACCTGAAAGCTGGAAGAGGAATATGGTATAGTTATTAACAGCATTAATACCTCCAAGTGCAAGGGATATTTTCTCTCTAGGACAAAAAAAAAAGCAGCTGGTTGAGACCAGAAGACATGGAACAACCCTGTGAAAAACCTTCCTTAACAGCAATCTACTGGTCAGAGCAACATTTTTTCATGGTTTTCATGAACTCCTTTAAAAAAGATTTTTCTCATGCCTCACCTTTCTGATTATAGTACCTAAATTTTTCCTGAGAAGTTCAACGTATTTGATGATAAATTGGATCAGCTACTTCAAATATTGGACTTTGTGTCCCCCAAGCAAAGTCCAAATGCATAATTAAGAAATATAACATCTGAATAAGTAAAACGTTCTGAACTTGAGATGCCTTAATGAGAAGTAAAAGACAAGACAAACCTTTTTACCATAAAGACACAATCCTAAGAGTTAAGAAGTCTTACTAGAAAGTTTCCCCTCCTTTTAAGAGATCAGACAGAACATACAGGTAACTGCAAGTATAAATCTACACAAACATTTAAGCTAACCACTTGTGCACGTTTCAAAGGTGAGACTCCATCTGCAGAAAAACTGAGAAAGAAAAGGGCATGGCCTCTGAGTGTAGAAAGTTGAGCAGCTTCTTCACAAGACTTCCCCCCCTCGTTCCCAACCCTTTGGGTTTGCAGCTGCAGCACTGCCATAACAAGACAACCTGTTACAGGAAAGGGGAACAGAGAATTTCTCTAATGGAATAGACACTTCAGAAACTTTTCAGTTAGAACCAGTGACATTTGAAACTGAATTTCAGCCAGATGGTTCTTGATCATGGTGCAATGCTTATAAAAAGATTTGCTAAAACTGGGCAGGTCAGATAAAACTGTTGTATTGGTCTCAGAAACACTGACTGCCATTCAAAGAGGTAACACTCTTACAGCAGATGTAACACTCTCAACAGGAGTTGATGTCTACCAAAATTCTAGACAGAAGGAAAAACTGCAGACTTTGTCATATATTGCCAACACTGGCATTAGAATGAATACCACCACCATTTACCTACATACCAAAGCAGCCCAGTGACAACAGAATGCATGCCAATTTTTTCTAGCAGCATTAAAATTTAATTTTAAAGACTCAGTCCTCCTCCTCCAAGTTACCTAGCAGACTCACAATCTCTGCTGAATTTCATTCCCTTTCTGAGCAACCACATTATTTTTCATCAGATACCAAACAAACCCATCTTGAAACTGCACAATTATGTTCTCTGCCTTTTATCAAACACACAATTTTAGATGCCAGCCAAATTTGATTTCTGAAAGAAAAAAAAGTAGAGAAAGAACCTAGGTTATAGTAACCCAAAAGTAGGCAGCTAAGCAGACTTCCTGTAATGATATACACTTTAGAGAAATTCAGAACTGATCCAAGAAAATAAAAGCATTAATGGGCATAATGCTCTCCTTCATAATGCTGCTTTAGGGTGTTGATGCTGTAGCAGGGACCCACTAGTGAACTTTTGTTACTGCTATCACAGTACTCAGTACACAGCTATTTGCGCCATTCCACTCTCAAATGCATCACCAGACCTTTCCTAGTAAAAAAATACAAAGGTGTCCTATGTATAAAAAGCGTGTAGGAAGCAAAACACAATGAATCTCCCAAGGAACATAAATTATGAATAATTAAGACATTTAAATTGTTAAGCTACTAAAGTTGTATTTCTGAGACTTAAAAGACAGCAAACCCAAAAAAATCAACCTCATACATCCTTGCAATAAAAATGTCAATCATGTAATCTTAAATAAGTAAGGCTGGAAAAAAAATTACCTTATCCTTTACAGTGTCATGCAGAACCCCCACGCCCAAATCACACAGAATAAAAAGATGAACAAGGAAGAGGACATTCCATGAGTACAGAAAGAACAGACTGCCCAGAGCAGCCGCTCTCAGAGGATTAAGTAAGAATACATAAAAAAAGTAAATAATAAAAAAAAACATATTTAGGAAAAGTAAAAGGAAAAATTTCTGGCCTGGGAAAAGTTGGATTGCTTAATTAGCCATCTTTGTAGGCTAGACAGACCCACAAGAGCACCTGATGAAATGCACGTGCTGCAAAACACAACATCAATAATCACTATTATTGTTTTACACTCTTCTAACTTTATCCTTAAAAATTATGATTTTAACACTGTCATTCTTAAATCTTATATAATTAAAAGCTCACTTCCATTCTGCACAGCAAGGCAGCTGATTTTCACAGGTATGGCAACCCTGACACACAAACAACACAAGCCTGCTCCTGTAGAGACCAGATCCACAATAGATATCAAGGTAGCTCAGAGTGCACCTCAGTCAAAGGGCTGACAAGGGAATTTTGCAGAAGTACCATAGCTTGCCTTCTGCTCCCCACAAGGAAACTCTTTAGGACTTTTCACCTTCCTGAGACCTAGTAAGGGTGCAGAGATGTCAAGTACAATGCAGCCAAATACAGCCAGTTGGGAAAGTTTAGTATTACCCATAGTCTTACAGCTTCTATAGCAGACACTTTTTTTCATTGTCTATTCATTACAACCTTCCATCTTTTATTCACTGAATTCATATATCCCACTCAATTTTATCTTCATTCCACCGTATATTCTGCAATGGAAATTGTCTCCTAAAGGATGTAATCTTTAATACATTATTTCTTCACAAGGCTTCAAGACTACATTATCTATGTTAGCTCATCAATAACTTTTTGTAGGGTGAGGCACTGAATGTAGTCAGTAAAGAACTGTCAATCCTCTTGTCAAGGTTTACAGAAGTGCAAGGGAAAACTGCAAGTTCAAACTTCTTTTTTCCAAAAAATTGGGGGAGTTGTGTATTTTGAAAAAAATATTTGTGTAGCCAACAATTATTAGCTTTATACATATAGTACAGCTAACCAGAGAAGCTCTCTCAAGTAGAAGACTATTTTTTATAGTAGCTAGCTAATTGTTTAGAGCATCTATGTATTTCCACGTTTGGGATGAGGAATGGAGCTGAGTTGATGGGAAGGCATAAATTAGGTTAGGTAACAACAACCTTGTGTGGTAGCAGGAAA
>VXBX01005830.1:68961-72391 GCA_013400415.1 Scytalopus superciliaris
ATGCAAAGGCAGCAGAAGGCAGAATAATCTCCTTACAGGTCTCATACACCTCTCCAATAGCTAGAAATTGGATCAAAACCTCAATTTCTTCATAAGTTTTGTTAACAACTAACTTTTAATAACCAGATAAGCCTCAGCCTTGTATTCCACTGGTACTGGCTTTAAATTTCTTACAGCTATATACTCAGATTTATGACATAGATGAAAGGGTTGCTTTTTTGACTTTTTAATTTAATCTGAAATCACTTGGTTCCTGTGCTAGGAGTTTGGGAACTTCCTAATTTTTATCCACTTTTTATTGCTATTCATTTTTTAGTCTTCTTATATTCTTCAGCACTAACTTACCACTAATGCAAAAAATGGCTTCTGATCAGTCTTTCTATGACAACGCTGTTTCAGTGCCCAGATTTTTACTGATACTTATCCTTTGGACCTTTTACATGTGCAGTACTGAATAATGACAAAAAAAAATCTCATGTGGTAAATTAAACAATATTGTTCAGAGCATTCACTTAATAGCCCCACTTCAAACCCTTGATTTTTTTTTTCCAGTTTTATGTAAGTAAGGATAATTTAAGGATTTATTACAATCTGAAATCACAGATTTCCAAATTTCTTTATGGAATCTCTCACTCTCTCTTTGGTTGTTTTATGTAAAGTGTCAATAATCCTAATGTGTTAAACTCATTGTTTTCTCTTTTTCTTACCAACTGAAGTGCTTTGCCAGAATTTTAAAACATGAGACAGAATCAGTTTCCTTTAATCTCAGAAATCAAGAGAACCAGCAGGCAGTCCTATACTCTGAAGACCAGACCAGGTAGCTCAATGTGAGGTTTAGAAGCTTGTGCATTTTTCAGGCATGGAACCAAACTCAAATGCACAGAACTCAGAACTTCTCATATCCTGAAAACACCATCTTAGAGAACCCCCAGAAGATGGCCTGAAAGCTCACCTCTAGCTCCTCTGTACCAGATTCAGCCAGGTAAGAACCAGAGAGCAAAAAAGCAGGTATTTGGTTTTGGTTTGGAAGGCTGGTTTTGTTTGTCTATTTTAATTTACCTGCATTCTGGCAGAAACATTCCAGCAAATTCTAGTTTGCTGACCAAATGCTCATCAGCTGGAAAACTTCCAAACACAGCAGCTGCATGGCATGCTCTCTTCACAGCAACGAGGATGCAGCTTAAATGTGGAGTAGGAAAAGCATAAACAGTCCCCTTTAAACTAATAAACTAATTAAAAATTCCTGCTTAATCCTGCTACCTTTGAAAGGCACAGTTGAGAGCCAGGTGAGCTCCATGAGAATCTGGTTCCACTGCTGTCAAAGCTGTCTCCTAAAACACTCACCTCTGGTCTCAGAACAGCCTTCCTGCAGGCCTGGCACACAGGGCCACTCCGGGAAAAATTCAGGGGAAGCCGGCGGGTCCGATTCTGGCAAGTTGGCTCCTCACATATTAACCAGCCCTGTAGAAAGGCAGAACATAGAAGAAAATAAATTTTTTACCGTAATTTCAAGTTATAGCCTCTTTTTGTCCCACATAAACAATGAATTGTGGTCAGGAAAGAAAAATATCCCAACTTTAACATCCTCTGTGAATCTGATACTGTAATATGTATAAAGAAATGAAGGTCCTTGTTTAAACACAATTAAAGGCAGAGAACAAAGTTGAAGTTGTCTTGCTTCAAAATCCCATATTCTGCACACCGCAGTCACTCCTTTGAAATATACCAAAATCTCTGCATTATTAACATATAACAGAACTATTTTACCCAACTGTGTACACCAATCAGCGAGACATCCCACAGACCTTTAAAAAAATAAATTAAGTAACGTGCCTTTTCCTTGCTTGTGCTTTAGAGGGGGAAAAAGTTTCAACTTTTCTTTTTCCTGATGCCAGCCAGAANACTTCAACTTAAACTGACTCATTTAGAAAAAAAGCTAACATTTTCCTGAGCCAGTTTGCTTTACGTCAGCTCAAGGAGACAATGCAAAAGGCTTCTCTCAAAAGTATAAAACAAAGAATGATTCTGGGACTGGTAAGGATGTACTTTTTGAGTCAGGTTCAACCACAGGCTAAAAACAATGCTACACTTAATCTCTAAGAACCATCAATAGAAGATACTAGGGAATAGCATAAGAGAAAGCACACAGTGAAAACTCTTCCAAAGATTTTCCCAGCTTTGGAAAGTCTCAAGGACCACCTGAATCACTGTCTCCATATCCAGTGGTGACTGGATTGCATTACTACCCTCACCCCAAAGAGCTTCAAGTGTTTTTGGAACTAATTGAAACTTTTAGCATCTGCAATATGCTGCAGAACAACTATGAGCTATATGGAAAAGTATCTTATTCTTCTTGAACACACGCACTCTTTCTCTTTTAATGCCTTCTAGTTCTTGTATCAGGAGAGACTAGGAAAAATCATTCTGCATTCACCTTTTCCGTGCCACTCATGATTTTACAGACCTCCATCACATCACCTGCAATCAAACTCTTTTCCAAACCATGGTTCTAATTTACTTAGTTGTTCCTTGCATGGAAATCACTCCAACTCTTTGTTGCCCTTCTCTGAAGCTCCTCCAAGTCTTTTTTGAAATGAGGGGGCTGGGGGGAAAATGGATGACAAATTGGGAGGGAAATGAAACCAGTAGTGCACACTGTATTTAGGACGCTACACAAACACGAATTTACATAGGAAAAAAAAAAAAAAAAGGCATTTACCATCTTGTTCTCTCTTCCTTTCTTTCCTCAAATTCTGTTTGTCTAGAGAACTATTGAGCATCCGAGCACTGAGAAGTCATTTCCAGAAAGATATTTATCATTATCATCCAAGAATTATAATTTTAGTCTTCCCTAGTAAGTCAATGCACACCTTGTATACAAATTGAGGACTGGATTTTCAGCATCTGCCTCACCTCAGATTACTTGGTAGAGGATTTAGTCTTCCATTGTTACCTGACACGTCAGCTCAGTAGCACAAAGTTTGTCTGCAACTCTTCTCAAGCACTTCCTGCTTTTACCACCCTTGAGCAGCTCAGGCCTGTAACTTCTGCATTTCAGACCACCAGCTCTTGGTGTCTCTGCTGGGAATAGTGACTATTTTTGCCCACTTCAAAAACTTTTGTTGCTCCTGCAGTTAAATCTAACTATACCAGAGTTCCTGGTACTTTGACAAAAATATTACAACTCAAAATGTTGCTTGATTCCATTCTCACTGGCTCTTCCACAAGCTGTCCCAATGCTATGTTCTAGCAATGACTTATACCTAATTTCCACTTAAAAGTATATTCTATAATGATTTCAAAAGTGGTTCAAGACTGTTTCAGGGGTTTTGTTTGTGTATTATTTTAAGATGAAAGTTGAAATCTGACTTTATTCCAGAGACCTCTCTTCTTTCACCATTTCTCCAGCCATGTCATCATCATCATGGCT
>VXBX01005833.1:12780-32412 GCA_013400415.1 Scytalopus superciliaris
CAAAACTAGTATCTCCTCTGTGGGAGTAGCTGCTCAGATGTGCAGTTATGCTCTCATTGCCTACAAGAATCAGACTCACAAGAACACTGGCAACCAGACACCTCTCTATTTAATACTGGCCTTCCTTTGTTCAGTTAATTCAGTTCTCTTCTTCCATCTGAGACTCAAACAAAGGTTTGGGAAACAAGAGCAAAAGCCAAAACTGAACTGAGTCCAAAGAGATAATAAATTTTCTTTTCTTCGTGTTAACTCTGATGGATGTGACAAAGCTCCTTTTCTCAGCCCTCGCAAAGTCAATAAAAGACTCTACTGACTAGAACAAATCAAGTTTTACTATAAATTGTCAGTTATTTAGACCCCGAGTTTTATTTCTAGCTCAGACTGGTTTTCCACTTTATTACGGTGAAGTCAGAAGATAGGAGGCCAATTGTGCATAATCACAAGAAGGAAGAAGCTCAAGTATCACCCTGTGTCAATGTTTCTTGGAGTGATTAAAAAACTCACAGTATGGTATTATAACATTTGCTCCTCAGTTTATCAGCTCTTACACATGTGATGGGTAACCAGCTCTCAATTAGTACTTCCTTCTCAAAAATCTATCTGAAAGTATCTGCATATTTGAATGCATGCACACTGCATAGAAAGTGATCTTGACCTCACTGATACTGATTTAGGGTAATACCAGTCAGATAAACCAGTTTGCTTGCATAATTGTTCTGTAAAAGGAAAAGAATTGCATTTTCTTCACATGGAAATCAATCAGCTTGCTTTCTGTTGCAAAGTAGTATTTGTAGGTCATGATCTGAATAGCTGTTTAAATCTATGCTTGGACACCTAAAACATGCTATTTCCTGTAAGAATAATTATATTTATCTGGAAGTGCAAATGTTGCTATTGACTTTCTATTTTATATTGTGTTTAGAAAGGTCCAACAGTGTTTAGAAAATCATCCAACTCACATAGACCTCAGCTGTAGTTGCAGCATATATATTAGTAGAATGGAAAGTTTTCCACCTGTTCCAATGTATATTTTGCTAAATATTTATAGGTTACCATTAGTGTAAGCTTTTAATAAAGTCCAGCAGCTGAAAATGAGCTGTTCTCTTTTAATATGATGATTTTTTCTGGATGAACCATAGTTTTTGCATCCAATACAATGTGACAGGCACCAAGGCAGGTATGATTCTGAAGTTATTTCCATTGGTTTAATGCTTTTCAGCACACAACAAAGCAAAGAAAAGGACTATAATTTTACTTCATTTGGAAATATGGCCTTTAAATACAGAAAATAATCTAGGATTTTTTAAAACCTGTTGGACTGCCAGCAAATAGCAGCCAAAAAATGAAGGTTGTCTTCTATAGAATGTACGCTTTTGCTTTTTTAGTTCTGAAATGTTTTTCTCCTTGTACTGTTGGAGAAATAGATCCATTGCTATGACCTTTTATTGACAGTGCTTATGGAGATAAGGAGAATTTTAAGATAAACATACTTATGGAGCTAGAAGAATGCTTAAGGAGATGCAAAAAAGTGTTAGTTCTTACACTCAATTTAATTACAGAGAAAGTAACATTTTGTTCAGAACTAGAATTGAAAAGACATATTAGAGAATAAGATACTATATTCAATACATTCAGCTCATAGGCATGAAAAAATAATTTCAAGAGAAAAGTTTTTCATGTTTGAGCTGCATTCTTTGCAGAAAAAAGTATAACTTGATTGGAATATTGTCTCGCTGGAATGAGAGTTCAAAAATACATTCTGTGTCTATTTATAAAAGGCCATATTTTTGAGAGAATTTTATTGCCTCCACAAGCAGAGAATTACTATCACAAATAAGATTATTAGTAATATGATCTTTCACCAAGTTGAATATTGACCATTTTTCTTCCTCCCTCTCCCCATAGACATTGCTTGCAGGTGAGGTTTTGACACTTGGTGGCCAAAGTACTTGGTCATTTAAACAGCAAATAATCTGCTCCATACAAACCAGTGGAGTAGTCCCACACAACAGGAAGGGAAAAGCACAAGTGTGGTTCTGAGTCATAATTCATTTCCTGGTGTACTCATGGACTGCATAGCTTCTCATTATCCCCTTGCATAGGGTGGATCAGAGAAACACAATTTAGACATAAATATTAGATCTTAAAATATGATCAAATTAGTACAACAGGAGTCAGCACTAACTGAAACAAATACATCCTTCTGCATACAAGTTTAAAATGCATTCTTTGAACTCAACAGCAGAAAACCCTACAAATATTTGCTTTAGATTTTTATAAATTATGAAATTAAAAACACCTAGTGGAAGCACTTAACAAACTTCTGAAAGAATCGTGCTTCTTCAGAACCTCTGATTTCTAATCAAAGATATACAAATTGTTCTCCATTAGCCCTCAGCACAAAACTTTCTAGGTTTCATAAATCTATTGACTTAGAGAAGCCCATTTGTAGGCCACATGGAAGCACAAAAGTGAAGTCTTTCAGGGTTCTGAAAAATTTGCAGAAGCACACAATTTGAAATCAAAGTGTGAGCATTTGGGCGTTTGGGTCCTGTATTTCTTAAGTATGACTCCAAGAACTCTAAAATGACTGATATATTTGTCACTGAGGAGGTGTCTGGGGTTTTTACTAATAATTTAGATAGTTTCATCTAGGACTAGATGTTTATCAAACTTTGAAACCTCAGGCAAATGGAATTACCTTTCTCTATACACAACAGAATTCCTATTTTAGAAACAGTCTTTCTATTAGTTGGCAGAGAGTAGTTATGAAATTGCATACCTTGCTGATATATTTGTAAAAACAGACTGTGATTTTAAGGATTCCAGAAGACAGTTGTACACTATCATAGTAAAATAGTGTATATTAAAAGATAAGAACAGGCCAGACAGGAAAACTTACCAAGCAAGGAAAGGTGTAAAGTCATGTTGGGCATGGTGCATTTTTAACTCCGTAACTTCCAACACATAGCAGTAGAATTCCAGACTGTAGAGGTCAGACTGTCAATATTCCTAAAGGACACAGGATATCTTATTTCAGTACTGAGATTAAAAAAACCCTTCTCTGTGTTAAATGCAAGCCATCATATTCTAATGCAGGATAGGCCAGAAAGGAAAGAGAAGACTTATGCAGCATATTCTTACATGGGATTATTGTCAGGCACACAAAGGAGCATGGGCAATCTCCATCCTTGTATTACTACTGTGTTTGTTGCATCCATTCTGCATGTCAGTTGATGCTGCAATTCCTTGCTAAATACTGTCACATGAAGTACATGACAAAATAAAACAGCTTACATTGAAAATTCTTGTCATCATACAAAGGTGACATGCAATTTTGTGACAGTTTTCCTATATTCAACTCTTGTCTATAGTTGTCTAAGTTTGAGGATGCTTTAAAGGCCAGGTTATTTTTGATTAGTACCTTAACTGATACTCTTGCTGAGTAAAATCCAGCACTAGCAGTACAGGATGTCTGTACAATGCACATAGCATTTATACTCTAAAAAGAGAAGTCTCAAAACAAAGGAATGCTGACACATAGAAGATTGATGAATTTTTTTTTCCCTGACAAAATATTTTTTTTCTAAATATATTTTAAATTATTACTGCACTTTTTGTCTTAGTCATACAAATTACTGTAAAGAAAAATGTCAATTAGTCCAAATGAATATATCATAAAAAAGAAGTCAGATATTAAATTGGTGTATATATATGTGTGTGTGATCCAGATTAGTCAACAAAAAAATGTTTTCAAAGATATTAGCCCTAGACCTCAGGTAATAAGTCACGTAATAAGTTTGAATGTACTTTTGAAATAAGAATCTAACAAAAAAACCTCAGTATTTTTCATTTTTAAGGAGATGTAAAATATTTGTCAGAAATATTTGAAAGAGAAGCAACAAAAATAACTTTTAAAAATCTAAAGGAAAAATTACACTGATATGACAAAATAATAAGTTCTGCTTTCAGTTAGAGTCACTAGAGCACTACTGAATTTGCTGAGCTATGAATGATACAGCGCTCAGGATCAAAGTTGTTATGCTCAGTAAAAAGCCAGGTTTTGCCTTACATATGGTTTTAGAGAAAAGATTTACATGTTCTCATTACCTCTCAACACTCATGAGAAAGCAGAGCAAGCAGACTGTCCCCACAGTTTACATGAGGAAACAGTTTCCATTTATCATAATGATCTCTTGAATCTTTTTAATCCTCTGTTAAAAAGAGCAAGACAACTGCACTTGAAGCCCTTCTTCCAGCAGTTGTTGCTTTTTCATGGAATTTGGGAATTGGTGTAATTATACCGAAGGGAGTTGGGTCATGCTTATCAACTAACTATGCCAATATAGCTGATGTGTTTAAATGTTCCTTTTCAGTATCTGTGTAAAACTTTTCTCTTGGTAGTTTTCTGCTCTCCACTTCTTATGCTAATGAATTTGCAGCTCCTTCCAACTATCTACAGTCCACGCTTATAAATTTTTAAGTTAGGTGTATTTTTTCTTTTTCTTTTTCTTTTTCTTTTTCTTTTTCTTTTTCTTTTTCTTTTTCTTTTTCTTTTTCTTTTTCTTTTTCTTTTTCTTTCTTTCTTTTCCTTCTTTTCTTTCTTTCTCTCTCTTTCTTTCTTTCTTTTTCTTAACAGAGCAAATAATGATATTTCAATAGATGGATGAGGTGTCCTCAGTCCTAATTAACTTATAGAAGGGCAGACTGGACATCAGCATTTGAAAAATTAGGAATTCCACACTGCTAAATACTTCTACAGTTGCAATTTGATTGACTTGTCAGTAAAATGTGATTCAACCTTTATATTACAAGTCTTTAATCTGGATCATTTATGTTGCAGTTAGACAATGTTTGTTCATAGAAGGAGCTAAGGCTTGAATTAGCAGAGTTAACAGAACTCAGTACTTTACACTATCTGGCCAGAGAAAGCAAACTTCAGAGTTGTTAAAGCGCTACACACAAGAAAGGCCAGAAGCTGTTAGAAGAATGAAGTATATTTGAAAACAAGTAAGCTACTTTGCAAAAATAATTAAAAAAAATTGCAACAAACAATATACACAAAAATCGTACAAATAAATGATGCTCTGTGATACCATCAAACAGCAGCAACAAATGGAATAAACAATTCTATTAGGAAACACAGCAACATGGAGTCACATGCCATAAGATTAATAAAAAAATGTTCTTTTCCTTGATCTACTACAGAAACAAGATAAGGTATTTCACTTCTCTTTTTCTTCTGCCTTTCTGATACTATGTTCTTTAGAAGTCTGTCCCTTGTTATATTTTGTACAGTGCTTAACAGGACAGCTCGTTAAATTATGATTATAATCACCAGAAACAGTTTTAATACAAAACCATCAAATACAGGTGTTAGTTTTGAATTCTGTTTTCCTGAGGAAGGATATATAAGCACACAGAAAGAACCAAAATGTCTAAATTAAAATCACAATAAAAACCCGGTTCGTGCCAGAAGCCCAGAAGTGCCTGACTCACTGGGTACTATCCTGCCTGAGATGTGCACATACAATTTCTATGGCAGGCTCTAGTTCAAATCCAGAGTTGATATGCTTGAAGAGATTAACTCCTAATTGCCATGTAAGCCTGGTATCATTCAGAAAAGCAGAACTGTGCAAATAAAGAGTCCAGATCTAGCAGGCGTTTTCAGATCACTCCGACCACATACTGACAGGAGTAACCTACTTCCAAGCCCCACTTTGGACTTCTGCCTATCTCTGTAATAGCACCAAACTTCTCCTCATGGGGAACATCTGCACTCAGGTTTCAGTTTAGACCTACACTGTTCATGTAAACCTCCCTACCTGTCCTACTTACTGTGTCTTGGATCAGACCACAGAATTTTCTTCCTCTCAGAGGATGCCCAACTGGAAAATTCAGTCCAGGTGTCATGAAATGCACTTTGTGGTATGTTCTTATAGGAAGTAACTACCACTGGCAAGAAAATCTCTAATTCCGTCCCTATTTTGTAAATTTTTTGTAAGTTTTAGTTTGGTCTAGAGAAAATCAAAACACACAAAAAAAGGGCACAACAAAGTTGGTGATAATTATTTAAATATTCAGTAAACCTTTTTCCATAACACATTAACCAATCAGAGAATGCATCACTTGTATCTATTTAGCATACTACCAATCATTGCCAATAGCATTCACAAACAAGAACAACTAGCAGGGAGTTAGAGCAAATCTTCACAAAAGTTATGCAGTACTAGAGGAACAACATGGTGTAAAATTGCCTTTGTCATCATCTTCATCCTTCATTGTTGCTACCTGTTGAACGCTTTTTCTACTGAATGAGCTTCCCCCATTGGAAGTGATGTATGCCTTCAGCTACAGATCTCACTAAGGAACCTTCATGCCTGCAACTCTCTGTAAGTCTGACATCTTCTGTGCAACAGTGTGTCCTCTCTTCTTGCTTTTTGCTGCTTACTAATATAAAAATGAATGCTCTGGCTTTAGAAAAAAAATTAACACAAGAAAAAAAAAGATGAGGCACCAATGGATTCTTGCTCTGCTAATGTAAAATCTTACAATTCATCTCTATCAATGAATGCATTTGTATATATTGATTAAAGACAAAGAAATCTTTTCCTGCTATTAGTTCATAGTGAAGAAGGCCTTGCCCCTCCACAATGTTCTCACAGTGCATGGGATTTTCTTCAACTCTTGAATCTTTCTAGACATGCTGTGAATAACTCTTTGTCTTCATGAACTAGAGGACAGAAGCGTGACATGGAAGAGGAAGATAAGGCTCCTCTGGAATTGCTCAGATTCTGTCTGTCTGGCCCATAAAAGTCTAGGAACATTTGTATTTCCTTTCCCATGGTCATAAACTCTGGAGAGAATGTGGAACTTGTGTCAAAGGGGAAGACTACTTATTTAATGAGTTATGTTTCTTATCCTTATCCTTATTTAAGAACTTGTCTGAATCAGATGATTGCTATCAGAAACATCCTCCTCTGCTAAGAACCATGGGGGTGTCTTGCTCTTGTAGGCCTTGTTTGAGATGGCGAAAATCCTAATTTAAGACTTTCTGGACTCCTTCTATTCTTTGCTCCCCCTATACAATCCTGGCTCTTGGACAGTTGTGGCAAGGGCTTATATTTTAGTGCTTGAAAGGACCACATTCAAACAGAGCTGTGTAATGATATTCCAAGTATGTTGAAAAAGATTTGTAAGTTACAGCAAAATCAAAAGAACAACAATAAATTCACTGCTAGACAGAAAGTACAATATAAAAGCGAACTAGAAAATAAAGTTGCTCAACAGATGAACAGAGAGTTAACGCTTGCTCTGATAGATTCTTCTGTTTCTGAAACCTCAGTTAGCAAGACAGTCCTCTCTCTGAGTCCACTGATCGTCACTAAACCACAATGAAATATGAAGAAAAAGCAATTCAACTTACCAAAAGTCGGTTGTACAAACATTCTCTTCCCCTCTGTTCCTGGGAACATAGCTATTATGGACGGCAATGTACGGGTCACTATTCCCTTAGGGACACTGAATACTTGCAAGAGAGACTGGTTTTATACTGGCAGTATACTGGCAGTANTTTACTGAATCCAAGCATAGAGTCAATATTTTCTTGTGACTTTCTTAATTTGTTATTATTATGTGTAATAATAAGAAAAGTAGCTCAGATTGTCACTCTTTCTCATCTGCAACAAATTTGAATGACATCATTCACTGGCTATTCTGGACAAATGTAATAATAAATGCTTGCTTCACTCCAAGAACTCTCGTGAAAGTGTGATTTGACATCATCTACTTTGCATCTTTTCAAGATCCAGAGTTGCAGTGCAACTTGATCAACAATGATTAAAAGCTATTATGCATGAAAACTGGCATTTCTCTATCATGAGCCTTTCTATCCTTTTCTAGACCCAGGAATGTTCTTATTTTACTCAGGACTCCCAGTCTGAATTTCTGNCAAGAGAGACTGGTTTTATACTGGCAGTATACTGGCAGTATTTAGCATTTGTCTGCATTTGGATATAGTCCAGTCATTGTTCAGTTTTGAATAAGTAAGTGTTAGGGCATTGGGTATGTAACAGATTATTTTTATAATACCTTTTGTGAATATAAGCCTAATCTTTATATATATATATATNGACAAATGTAATAATAAATGCTTGCTTCACTCCAAGAACTCTCGTGAAAGTGTGATTTGACATCATCTACTTTGCATCTTTTCAAGATCCAGAGTTGCAGTGCAACTTGATCAACAATGATTAAAAGCTATTATGCATGAAAACTGGCATTTCTCTATCATGAGCCTTTCTATCCTTTTCTAGACCCAGGAATGTTCTTATTTTACTCAGGACTCCCAGTCTGAATTTCTGTTTCAAATCTTTTGGGCTTTGCTACCCTGAGGTATACATATGCACTAAATAAGAGCATTTACCAAAATATTCTGTATAAATATTCTGGAATTTTATATGAAACAAAAGCTATACCTTGGGATAATAAGAAATATCTCAATTCAGCACTGCATGTGTTTTTTTATGGAAACCAGTGAACTCAAGAGGGAACATTCATAAGCTGGAACAAAATCTAAGTCACACCAGAGCTGACATGATACACACACTAGGTGTAACTCAGTGGCTACTGTAATTATCTCAAGAACAGGCACTGTAAACATAAGCATTTAAATTTAATATTCAAGACAATTAACAGTAAGGGTATGCAGAAAAATACAAGTTTTCTCTCATCTGGGATCAAACACTGTGGATTGCATGATTATAAAATGTCATTACTGTAGGACAGTTTCAAGTTTTTTGATTGCTTAGCCAAGCAAATCAGGGACAATTGGCTATGGCATATAACATCTTAGATCTTCAAGTTCAAGGATATAACCTTTTTGTTCCCCCCAGGAATAATGTTGTTGTTAGTAGTACTATTCTTCTCAAACAAATATTATTTCTTTATGGTAATACATAAAACTGCACTCAGAGAAAGTCTACTTACAGTATACAGTAGCAAAAATGAAGAACATACTATAAACCAAATCAAAAGACAACCTTGTATTTTTTTCCAAAGTAAAAGATTTCTAGTACTGGCACTCTAGAAATGTATACATGTTAACAAATATCTACAACTATCAGAAAAGGGCTGTAAAATATACTGACTAGAGTTCTTCAATTTTTCTTTTAGTGGTATTTTGATAAAGGCTGAGGTTTTGTGTTTGCGTTGCTTTTTGACATATCACCTGTCCACAATAATACAGAAAGCTTATTGTAAATTCACTGCAGAATGTAAACTCCAAACTCTCTCCAACTGGAGAACAACATGTTTAGACTCAGCTAGACCCAGACATTTTAAAGCATTGCTTGAAATATTGTGAAACTTTTTACCAACTGGAAATCTGATGGTGTCAAAATTTTAAAAAATTGCAAGAAATTTTCCTTTTTTATTGCTCTCTTTGTCTTTCACTTTTGCAATTTGCCAAAAAATAAATGCCATATTTTCCAAGAGTACCATTTAACACGTTATTTTTATTACATATGATATAGAGAAAATATTACAATTTTAATGCTGCTATATTTCCTTTTATCCTTTTAGTTGGTAATAAAGACTAAGTCCATACCATTCCTGAGGGCTATTCTAGTATAACCATCCCTATAAGCACCTCTCCATAAAGTGTCCTCAGACAGGAGACCTTCTAGGATTTGTTTCAGTTCCAACCTTTCTGTAACACATCTATTCTACAGCCTTATTGTACAGTACTGCATAAGGAGTTCTACCTTATCCCACCAGTGACTCATAACAAAAGTGGTGAAAATCTTGGGCCCTTCAATAGCATTTTTTACTACCACTCATTCTGTTTTACTGATGCTGCTGGATCAGTTAAGGCTTCATATTGTGTGTACTAGAGCAAACACTGACTTGCAGACCCATAAAATATATTAAAGATGCAAGTGCATGAAACCTTTACTATAAACTTAAGTAAACATGTAAAGCAGTGACTTTACTTCCTAGAAGTTTTAAAACCATTAATGTGACAAAAAATTTTGCCCTCTATTTAAAAACATTTTGCAACAGAGTTTCCCCTCTATAAACAAGAATTTTATAGACCTTATTGAAATTATCTCAGTTTATTCTAGATGTGTGTTAAATCCTTCATGAGCTACAGATTTATTGGAATAACTCAAGACAGAGAGAATGGTGATGTGAGAGAATGTTACCCATCCACACCTCAAAACACAGCTATCAGAACTTATTGCAGCATCCTGTCTGAGCAGCCAGCTTATTTAGCCCTTCAGGACTGACAGTCAGCCAGTTCATACAACTATTCTAACTTATTGATCAAAAAATCCAGCCCACTGAATTGCAAAGAATGTCAAAGCTTGTAGATATTATGCAATATCATTTCACAACCTTTGCTATGTTTGGATGGTGCAATTTTCTTTAAAAACTACTGTGTAACTAACAGCTTTTAAAAATACTTATTTGTCTCTTATAAACTGTAAACAACTGTAAGAGGAATACAATCTCCTGTAGAAAATTGGTACTCAAGTCAGCTACTTTTAGAAAATCACACTCATAGGAGTACTTGTTTTGTTAGTACACACAGCCTAAGATTCTGGTTCAAGTTTCTCTTTTCCTTGCACAGAATGCTGTCTGACTGACACACTAAGGGTATGTGAACAATGTCCTCTTTAATTCCCTATTTAAAAAAAAAAATATAAAAAAAAAATCCAACCAAAACCCAAGAAAACCCACTTTCACATATCTGTGATAAAAATTAATTGTAAAGTTCCCATATAAGTAACAGGGAAGGAAATCTTATTCTTTCTAGTGTTTATTTAGCAGCTGAACTTCAAACATTCTCTGAAAAGCAAACAACTCCAGGAAAAGGAAAATCGAAACACAACAAGAACACTGAACAGATGAAAGGTTTTCAACTGCAACTGCAGATTAAATAACAGGTTAACAATGATGGGAACCAAATACATGGTTACAAATCCAAGATAAAGGGAGGAATCAAACTACACAAGGTTCATGGCAAGTATTAATTCTTCTACATGTAATTTTGTAAGGTTACTGTTCATATTTTATACAACCTAGAATGAGAAATTTCTTCTTTTAGAAAAATGGGGATCACAAAGCTTCAATGCCATTCTTTTGGCTTCTTTTCATGAAACAAGTAGCAGCTGAAAACATCTGCATTTTCAGGAAAGTTAAGTGTTCTAGATTAGATAAATGAGAAAGTCCAAAAATGTCACAATATTGTTGGGTGCTACTGTCTTAGTTGATAAAAAATAACAAAAATATGTCTTTGCCCAGAAATATTGCATTACTGCATTGGAAAAACAAAGCAAGAGCTCCCTCTATGTAACTTAGAATGCATTGTACTGAGTTATATATTTACAAATTTTACTATGTGAATGATACATATTACAAATCAATAAAATTACTCAAAAAAATCAGAGTTCTGAGCCATAGACAAAACTATTTTTCCCCAGTAAAATTATAGACAATAATTACAGGCTAAAACATGTAAGATTTCTATATTAAATGAGTTGTTAGTAAAGGCCTATTGAAGGTACAAGACTAGAATTTCAGATACACAAACACTTCTGCTTGAAAGTAAGTTAAACCAGACTAATAACAAACACCTAAGGAGGCTTATTATTACTGCTACAGTCAGGTGACAGTAGAATTTACCATTCTCAGCTGTCTTCCCTACCTCTGTGTTGAAAGCTTCTGCTCCCATAGCAGGAACAACACCTGAACCATCACAGATGGTTCACTATCTCAGCCAGATCACCGTAAGAAATTGTATTGATGCTGCTTAGGGTTACTTTAATATCCTATGTAGTAAATGTCAAATGTTCAACCTTTTTCACGTGTGGTTGCTCCTGCTACAGAAGCAATAATCTCCAAGAGAATGAATGCCAGGCAGACAAACAGGAATTGCTTCAGCCAGCTGAACTGCAATCATTTGTATTTGTAAATTAAAATTCTGAACACAAAGGTGATTCCTTAGTGATTTATTGTAGAAATGGGAATTGTTACAACATTTCCAGCCTATCTTTGCAAGTAATCTTCTGCCTCATGCAAACAATTCTTAGAGCTATTTGTAATTTTTCACAGAATTTTGGCAGACAACCCTGCAACCAAGGGGGAAAAATGCCTTTCTTTGTGAAAAACAATCAATAATGCATGATGATAGTGAGCATTGTTAACATATAGTCACTGTAGATATTACTTACTGCCTTGAAGCTGTATAAAATTATTCCAAATTTCATTGCACTTTCTATGATAAGACAAAGTCATCCCTTACCCATATTTTCCTTTCAAATACAAAACATTTGCCAGCATATTTAAAATTCAAGTTGTAAAATTACTGTCTATCCTGAAGTTTGTGTCAGTTCTATTTTAAATTTAATAAGCCCTGGGGTTGCTGTGATTAATGTTAAAGGCAACTAAAATGTTAACAGCATGGAATCTTACTGTTCATTCTGAGGTTTCCTCCCCTTCTCCTCAGTGGCTAGACTGACTAGTATTTTGAACTGGGAATGGAGAAGAGTGAATGCTGATAGCACTCTGACTTCACAAATTCCTTCCTTGTACCCTGAGGAAAGAACAAATTTTCTTTAAGTTCAGTATCACTGGCTATCTGGCAGAAAGACTTAATGCATGCCTGTCAAAACTTCCATCTGAATGTGTCACTTTGACCAGAGGACTGTTTTCTTGTCAAACTGTGTGAGACAATTGCAACCTAATTGCTGAGGAGATAGACACGACTGCTCTAAGAACTTTCAGACACCTCCAGAAGGTTGCTTCAGGAGTCTGAAAATTTATTTATAAAAATACTGGTAACCAGCCTGGATAATTTTATTAGATACTTCTGCCATGGTTGCATTTTGTATAGCATATAAATCTCCCAGAGAACAGACTGTAAGAGGCATGGTGCTTCTAGAATTACCAAACATTCAGATCTCTACAGCAGAAATTTATTGCTGGGGCATTAATGTGTCTCCAATTTAGCTTTGTGGAACTCTTTGTATTGACATGTCCCCAATACTGGATGTTGGTTCAATAACTGCTCATCTGAATTACTCACTGTAAAATACCAATGTAGTGGGGTTTCTGCATACCTAGAAGTATGCCATAAGAATTCAGACATTATGGAATGGAAGGTACTTCTCTAGATGTTATTAATGACTCTGGAGTTGTAATACTAATAAATTAAATTTCAAATATATATATGTAATTTACCCATGATCTGGGTATGTTTACAAGACAGGCAAGCATGCTTCTGATAACTATAATCTGCCCAATATTAATAATTTGCTGGCAATCACAGTATCAGATCTCTGGCAATTCTTTGCACATTTTCTGGCTGCTTGAGCCTGTGCAGTAGTATCTTCTCTGCCTTTCTGAGACTAATTACACTAAATTTACATGTGATGTGATCACACAGTTATTTGGGCTGACAGGTCTAACAAAATGATATCAATCTTCCCAACCAATGGCAGAGGCAGCATGGGGAGGGATGGCCAACATAGCTGAATCTTCCTTGGCTGCCAAAATGTTGGGAGGTAGACCACTGGCACCTGCTGCCTATTAGAGAAAGTGGCTTTTAATTTTGAGTAAAAGATTAAGAATTTACTCCAGGATCTAAAAGTGTATACTGAGAATTGTGTTCAATAACAAAAGTTTTGGAAGAAGTCTATTGTGTTGATTTCTCTCTACTGGAAAAGGACATCTTAATAGTGAATTGCATCTTTTGTTAATATTTAAATGTGGGTCAGGCAACACCAGTGTGAATTTGCATTCATAATTCCTTTCTGAAAAGATAATTTGACATGCCCTTTTTCACTTTGCTATGTATTCAGCTTTATTTGCAAAGATCATTTACTGTGCTAATGCCTTTCCCCTTCAAAATTGTCTGTGCATGCCATGTCTCATGATGAATACCCATTTGTAAACAAAGTAGTGATTCATTATTATAGCTGAAGGGCATTGTTTTACCTGGATGTAAATTCATCATTTTTTAATGCATCGCAGCTTGATGCTTGATATCTCATCAAGCACTCTGAAAGCTTTGTTGACACAGATTGATGATCCAAACAATTAACTTAATAATGGCATCAGCAACTGGAGGTTAGTATTAACCATGGAAAGAGTGAGCCAAGTTCATCCCCAGTGTATGCCTAATAAAGTCAAAGGAGGTATGTTTGGGATCTATTTATTGCAAACAACGTATTTGACCCCTTTTTTTCATTTTCTGAGCTAATTTTAAGAGTCCAGCTATACTGTATTAAGTACTCTGTGGACAAAATGTGAGAAGTTTTTTTAAACAGGTTAGGTACTGGTAAACACTATAAACAATTCTCCTTTCTGAGAATGGTTTCAGAGAAGCTAATAATCCGTGAATATTCTGTTAGAGCTCAGCTGGAGATAGCTACTTCTCAGCTGTTTACTACTGCACCTCACCTGACATACAGAGATGTGGTAACTGCCTCTGTTCATACTTCTAGTTTGCTCTAATGCACAGTAAAATGACATTCAGTAAAACTTTCATTCTTTGTTGTTTTTCTAACTTGTCTAACTAGAAAAGCTTTCCTGTTTTTTTCTAGCATTATCTGTCTCAGTGCATCTCTACATGACCAAGGAATTCACTGTTGAATGTATGGCATAATTAAAATTCAGACTGAACAAGTAATAATTGTTTTAAGGAAGTTCTGTTATGGATTTTGATGGATGCTAGAAGACTGCAACATTACAACCATGTTATTATTATATCCTTTGCTATCAATCTTTCTGCAATATTAACCTCAGCATTTAAAGGAATTCAAAGTACTAACTCTTAAAACTTGTGAACTGAGTTCTGTGATGGTTTAACAGGGAGTCTAATGTCTTGTGCCAACTGATGTAATTGTACTTGGCAAACAGTGCCTGGGAACTGCCAGTTTCAAGCTGGAGACTGACAGATGAGTAGCTTTTCTTTCTGAAGTGAGCCAGGTGCTTGGAGTTAGATGTTAAGGGCTTAGGTATTGCCTTGAAGTTAAGCTGTTTCATCCTCCCTTTGATAGGAATAAATCAGAGAAATTCATGAGTCAGATGACTATAAAAGTACCCTGCATTCAAAGACGACACCTGCCGCCATCCGTCTGCCTCTTTTTTTCCTTTTAATGAAATTTTTATCATTTTTTACAACACTGATAATTTCTACAGCCTCATCACTCCCTTTGTCTACCAGAGTTTTTTTAACTCAGATTTGGAACAAATTCTTCAGCTACTTCACAGCAGTTGATGTGTCTTTAACGGTACAGTTAGAGTTCCCATGTTAACACCAATCCTTTTCCACTTGTACATCTGACACCACAGAAGTGTGAGTGCTTAGCTAAGCAAGCTTCCTGCCTGTAAGAATTCAGGCATAATCACACACACACACAGCTACTTGTATTTGCCAGGTCTGTTGCATGCATCAATGATCTTGCAATTGTAATTTACTTGCAGGAAAAAAAAATGTTAGAGGTGAAGATACACTAGCTTAGGAATACTGATTTTAGTGCAGTCATTAACAAAGACAAGCACTGTGTAACTATACTGAACTTTGTCATATGAAGATGCTGGGTATGTTCAATATATGTTGTTTTTGAGAGAAGCAAAAATCAGATTAAAGTAATTATAAAGAAGCAGATATTAGAGATAACACAGCATGCAAATAAAGATGATACTCCATATAATAAGTATTTGTTTGCTTAAGTCTAATGCATAAACAAAAGCACCCCCCCCCACACTAAACAAAACAAAACCAACAAAAACAAACAAACAAAAAATATTACTGAGAAATGGAGGATGATTACCAAAAGAGAGCAGGGACAAAAAGAAGAGGAACTATCAGAGCTACATACAGCTAGGTAAGCTGGAGGTCTAGTTGTGTTCCTAAAGTACAGTAAGCTGTAGGGAAGGCAAGAATGCATACACAAACATGTAATATGTCTTCTAAATTCATTTTTTTGAAACCTTTCAGTTTGAGACTAAATTCTTTTCTACTGCTCATAATTTCGGAAAGTCAGTGAATCTAAGTTGAACCTGAAGAGGTGAATGTGAAGATATATTTATCCTCTCATATATTATATATTTATTATAAATTGTTTATTATATATTATATATTTATCCTTACTGTTATATGTAAGAGTAAGGATCCATTCAAGAAAACAGGTGCTTGTAGTCAAAATAAAATATTATTATAAAACACATAATTAATGTGTTGAATTCTCCACCACAAAAATAATAAAAATGTGATAGCAGCAGACAGAAAAAGCATACATTCAATGAATGTTGTTACTAGATGGAATATTAAAATACATTTTCATAGATGTAAAGCAATTATAGTATTGCTAGATAGATAATATGTTTTGATAAAGCAAAAAACCCAAGGAAATTAAAGAAAAATAATACTGTATCTCTTTATTTAAACATCAATGTTACCACAACTGCTATACAAAACAGATTGTGCACCACAACTCAAATTCTGAGGTTCTGAACTTTCATCATACATCTGTTAGTCAAGATCTCCCTCTCTTTTCAATCCAATTCCTTTTCTAAGAAAAATGGGTACATCTTGTTTCTTTCCCAGTCAGTTCTTCTGTATATATTAGTCTGGTGATGATTTCTAAATAGTGAATGGATAAGATAAAGTGCTGTCTTTGACAAAATTAATGTTGTGGTGCTTGGTCTCTAATACACAACTGTTATTAACACCAAAAAAAGTATTTTCTTCAAACATTGCTCAAATTGAATAAAACAGAAATAGAACAGCTAAATATTTTGTCCACTAGCATATGCACATGAACCTTTACCTTTAGTCTGATGAAAATGCAGTCCCTTTTAAAGAAGATTAAGTGTGTATGTACATGTGCCCTGACCTTATTCAGCCCTTATTTTATGTTATATGCTGTTACAACTTTTAACAAGAAGCTGAAACTAAAATATCTGCTTCTAGTTTTCACTGAGAAGACAGAAAAGACCAATAGTACAAAACATATTATGCCATTTTATAGACACAGCAATAATGAAAACATTGCTAGAGCAATGAGACTTGCCAGCTACTGATGAGACTCAGGAGAAATTCTTTAACAGATGTTTCCCACATCAAAAAGATACTTATCCCCCTCTGATTACCATGATCTTGAGAATTCATTACTTGATTCAATGATCAACACCTCTTCAGTAAACCCATAAAAAACAAATTCTTGCAATTGGTTTTCCTTCAAACAGCAGCTGGTAAAATATATTATGGCCTTGAGTCCCTCATGGTGAAGTTGTATTACAGCTTTCTTGTGTTCATGACATAATTAGAATCCTGTAAGCACATCAGTTATACGCTGATGAATGCACAACCCGTTTTCATTGCTATTTTAAAACCTACTATCCTCAGAGTGACCAGTTACTACTGTACTACAAGCTGACCTGACCACATGCTTACTTCTGGAAAATTTCAACTGCTGCCCTCTGAGAATATTTATTATTATTTACTGCAAACTTAGTCCAACAGGCTTCCTTTGACAACTGTGATTTATTATTTTTAAATGTCCCTAACATGCAATACACTGAAAAATATCTCATCTGGATTACTTCTTTCCTTATCTTGAAGTTCCATCATTAAATATTGTTTAGGTACCTATCAAGTATAGATAACAAACTCATTCTAGAGTAAGAAGTTATCATCTAAAGGGAAAGCTTTACTAGCTTATACCCTGACTGTGATTAGCAAGAAAGTAAGTTTGAGATACTAGACAAGTCTGGAAAAATGGAAGGTCAAAAGAACACTGTTTTAACACAATGCCCAGATCTATTTGTTTCATCTTCTTTAATTTATAGAATTCTTCAAATCTGGGTCACACTAATAATATTTTTCTATCTAAAATACTTTCTCAGCTCACAAGGTATACATTTCTCATATAACACCAGTGAAGTACACTGACTTTTAAAAACAAAATACCTTGAAACAAAATGTAGCAAACAGATGCCAAAAAGTAATCCTTGACAAGGACATGTAAGAAATTCCTTGATTTTTATNCTGAGAAATGGAGGATGATTACCAAAAGAGAGCAGGGACAAAAAGAAGAGGAACTATCAGAGCTACATACAGCTAGGTAAGCTGGAGGTCTAGTTGTGTTCCTAAAGTACAGTAAGCTGTAGGGAAGGCAAGAATGCATACACAAACATGTAATATGTCTTCTAAATTCATTTTTTTGAAACCTTTCAGTTTGAGACTAAATTCTTTTCTACTGCTCATAATTTCGGAAAGTCAGTGAATCTAAGTTGAACCTGAAGAGGTGAATGTGAAGATATATTTATCCTCTCATATATTATATATTTATTATAAATTGTTTATTATATATTATATATTTATCCTTACTGTTATATGTAAGAGTAAGGATCCATTCAAGAAAACAGGTGCTTGTAGTCAAAATAAAATATTATTATAAAACACATAATTAATGTGTTGAATTCTCCACCACAAAAATAATAAAAATGTGATAGCAGCAGACAGAAAAAGCATACATTCAATGAATGTTGTTACTAGATGGAATATTAAAATACATTTTCATAGATGTAAAGCAATTATAGTATTGCTAGATAGATAATATGTTTTGATAAAGCAAAAAACCCAAGGAAATTAAAGAAAAATAATACTGTATCTCTTTATTTAAACATCAATGTTACCACAACTGCTATACAAAACAGATTGTGCACCACAACTCAAATTCTGAGGTTCTGAACTTTCATCATACATCTGTTAGTCAAGATCTCCCTCTCTTTTCAATCCAATTCCTTTTCTAAGAAAAATGGGTACATCTTGTTTCTTTCCCAGTCAGTTCTTCTGTATATATTAGTCTGGTGATGATTTCTAAATAGTGAATGGATAAGATAAAGTGCTGTCTTTGACAAAATTAATGTTGTGGTGCTTGGTCTCTAATACACAACTGTTATTAACACCAAAAAAAGTATTTTCTTCAAACATTGCTCAAATTGAATAAAACAGAAATAGAACAGCTAAATATTTTGTCCACTAGCATATGCACATGAACCTTTACCTTTAGTCTGATGAAAATGCAGTCCCTTTTAAAGAAGATTAAGTGTGTATGTACATGTGCCCTGACCTTATTCAGCCCTTATTTTATGTTATATGCTGTTACAACTTTTAACAAGAAGCTGAAACTAAAATATCTGCTTCTAGTTTTCACTGAGAAGACAGAAAAGACCAATAGTACAAAACATATTATGCCATTTTATAGACACAGCAATAATGAAAACATTGCTAGAGCAATGAGACTTGCCAGCTACTGATGAGACTCAGGAGAAATTCTTTAACAGATGTTTCCCACATCAAAAAGATACTTATCCCCCTCTGATTACCATGATCTTGAGAATTCATTACTTGATTCAATGATCAACACCTCTTCAGTAAACCCATAAAAAACAAATTCTTGCAATTGGTTTTCCTTCAAACAGCAGCTGGTAAAATATATTATGGCCTTGAGTCCCTCATGGTGAAGTTGTATTACAGCTTTCTTGTGTTCATGACATAATTAGAATCCTGTAAGCACATCAGTTATACGCTGATGAATGCACAACCCGTTTTCA
>VXBX01005833.1:32838-44843 GCA_013400415.1 Scytalopus superciliaris
AATAAGTATTTTTAATTCAATTAAAGTATTTTTTTTTTTTACTTTCCATAGGTAAGTCAGTAGTAATAATTCAATCAAAATCAAATTTTTAAGCATCTGGCATAAGAAAAAAAGCCCTTTGATTATCAATAAATATTTCTTAATAGCAAGTAATCTTATTTAGACCGGAAGACAAGAGAGAGCAAATCACTGAATAACTGAGTAATTCCAGCAAAACTGTTTTTAGAATTTTATCCTGGGCAACAATAAAATTGAACACCTGAACTTATCCTAGCAGCTTAAAACAGACACTTCAAAAAATATCACCTTGCCTACCTCTTGCACATAAATCATAGAGTGCCACCTTGCCTATGCAGCCCTTACCGTCTCAACTGCTAAAAATTGCTGGCATCATTAACTCACTTCATATTATGCTATTTCTCTTTCTGCCGAACCTGTCACCACCTCATTTTCTCCTGCATCCCCCGGTTTGACAGATGCACTTGCAGTAATACTTTTCTCGTTTTTGACTTACTCAGAGTCTGCTATATTGCCAGCTTCCTCCTGAGAGCGCTGCTGGATCAGGAGCCTGCTTGCTGTGCTTGCACATAGAACTAAAAGAGCATTCCAAGCACCACAAGAACTCCAATATTGTGTCCTACAGAAACGCTGCTTATTTCCAACTTAACACATGCTGTGTGGATTTATCCATGATTTACAGCAACAACTGACTTTTCCAAGGGAAATGCATGCAGCCCCCATTACTGTGGTCTAGACAGCTCTGTCTCACTGACAGGAGTAGGAAACACACCTTATTTGTACACAGTTCATATACAGAACATTAAATATGAAATACATTCACAACTTCTGAAAAATCAAGCAGATTTTTATTCTGTGTTGTTTGGATGTACCTGATTTTTAGAGCTGCTGATAGTACCAATTTGTGTACTTTACAACATCTTGTATAAAATTGGCATATAATAAATAATGAGTTTAGTTTTTATTTTAAAAAGAAATTTTTAAAGTGAAACTAAATTATAGTGGTGATTGCAGCATGGATAGATTGATATAGAACCCTATCAAAATCATGAAACTGCTGATACAACATAAATTCAGTAAAGAACTAAAAGAGAATTAATTAAAAAAGCTGCCACTATTTCTAGAAAATCTTATAATTGAACAAGTTTTGTGACATTGTTAGACCATATGCAATTCTGATTAAAAGCTACTTGTAAAAATATAAATTAAATAATCTGAAAAATAAAAAAAAAAAGTAGTTAGAGGTAACAAGTTGGGGTCTCTAGAGGGGTCTATCAAATGCTAGTCAGCTCTGTTCACTTCAGTATTTCAGAAATAATCAAAAATTACTATATTGATAAAAGGCATACTGATATTGACAGGTAAATGTACAGGATAGACCTTGTCTGAAGATATACTGTTGTGCGTTCTTTTCATGCAGTAAGAACCAAAACTTGCTGTTTCTACTACCTTATCCCCTTATCCATGCTACAAACAAGGAAAACCTGTATCCCATGTCTCTCAAGCAACTGAGTGTTTAATTGTAAAATAAACAGTGTTTAAATCTGTGGATGATATAAACATATTTTGCAATAAGTAAAATAACCCAGATGGGGCTGCAGACAAAGAGAAACTGTTTACACAAATCACTCATATTTTCTTAATACTTGGTTTTGGTTTTAGTCTGCCTTTGCTTCTAGTCTAGCTGGGATCTCAGAATTTTCTCTGTAATATGTGCCAATTTAATTAATGGTCTGTTTATTCCTTCTTCCAGATCATTACTGAAGATGTTAAATAAGACCAGTTCTAACACTAATCCCAGAGTGCCTTGGCAGACATCTCTCCTCACAACATAATTCATCATACCTTTTGTTTGGAGACTGGATGATACAGATGATCTAAGAGGATGCTGCCCACCTGTTTGCCTATGTTCTCTACAGAGAACATACTGCACCAATTACAGAAAAACTTCATGGACTTTATTTACTTCTTGCTGCAAGTCAGAAAATGAAGAGTGTCTTGTTCTAGAGAAGAGCTCTAAATCTTTTGTTTCCTGACACCTGAGAGACAGTTCAGCAACAAGATCACTGCAAATGCTCTTCATAAAAGCAAATCCCTTTTTGAAAAGAAGCCCTACTGAATTAACTAAGCCAGAGAGATGCAAACTCTCTCAGGTTAAAGAAAAGAAAAATGAAGAAGACTAAAAAACTTCATCTCCTACAAGAAAGCCACCTATTTTTCTTAAAGTGCTCCCAAATCAGAGCATATTAGGCTGAAAGTCAGCTTCCTCTGCATCTTTGACGGCAAAATCTATTTAGCAGTAGCTGAACTGTATTTAAGTTACTTTGGACAGAGACTTCTACAGATGGAGGATGATTTCCCCCCAGATAATCATTTAAGTAATGTTGTTACTTACATGGCATCACTGACTCTTTTTAGTGGTTGAATCCCTTCTTCTGTCATAGCTTGTTGGCGTACTTTTCCTTTCTGGCAATTGGCATACAGATGGTCAAAGCAAGGTCTTTCCCCCTTTGAAAAAGTAAATATCAAGCAAGACATTTAGTGGTCACTGTGAGTTTCAACAGTTTTTATTCTATTTCTGTAAATATTTTATACAATTTCTCATGGGCCATTGTGGAAGCTCCTCACTACTACAATAAGAGTCTAGGGGCCCTACATTTCAAGGCAGCAGTCTGCTAAAACCTGACTACTACAGCTGGTATTCTTACTGTGTACTTTCATGATTTATTCATGTTATTTGTGGATATAAATCCTATATATCCTTATCCAGTGTATGCTTCTTAAGTCCATTTAGAAGCTACCTTTGTTTTATTTTATGCAGTTCTTTCAGTTTTTCTCAGATTCTACACAGTCGTAACCAACATTAACCTTTCCCTAGTTACTTCAGTGTCTAAAACCTTTTACTGTGATCACACTTTTATTCACTGGTTTATACACTCCCTCTTTTCATTAAATCTGACTTAAGATGGCCATTAGAACAGGTATAATCCACAACTACTTTATCAAAAACCCTCCTTTGCCTTTGATGGGCCACACTCTAACTACAAAATTCTCGCCATTTATGAAGTCTCTATGAGGGAACTGAAGGCAAAGGGTGCAATGCTATAAAAGAGAGTTCAAAATACCCAAAGGCAAAAGGAATAAATCATTCATAGTATCGCAGTGGTGCCAAGTCTTACATTGAAAAAGTAAGGTTTTGTCCTTTTTGAGCTTTCCTGTACTCCTGTCAAATGTCTTCCTCATCAGCTTTTATCAGGTTATACCCTGCCAAAATAACGTTGTTGCAAAAGCAACACTCTCCCCACTTCACAAATGAGAAACTTAATTGGCCAGAAGCCCCCCTCTTACTGCTTCAGTAGGTTAATCAGCAACTCTTTACTGACAGTCCTCTGCCAACACCTGTTAGATACAGCACTTTGTTACCTGAAGGGGCTGGGCAGGGGTGGGGGGTGGAATTAAGTGTGAAACATGTGCACAATAAAATCTGAATTTTTTTTTTTGAGTAATATGAAGGCTTTCACCCAGAATTCAAAACCACAGAGAGGGCAATCTGGCTGATGAACAGCCAGTGTAGATCTTGGAATCAGAGAGAACAAGCAGATTAGATGAGAACTCTGATGTTCACCTAGTCCAACACTCCACTCAAAGCAAGGCAGTACTCAAAGTGAGATCAGGTTCAACAGGGTTTTTCCCAGGAATATTCTCTAATTCACGTGCACCCTGGATAACCTTCTCCTGTGCTTAAGCCCCTTCATCAACATTTTTTCATATATAGAAAAAAGAAAAAAAATTAATTTCTGAATGTGTTGCGTTGCCTCTTGTCCTTTTACTGTGGGCCTCTGAGAAGAGCCTCTGCATTCTTAACAACTTTTCCTTTCCTTAAGCAGGGGAAGACAGCACTGAGAGAAGCGCACAAAGCCTTGCCCTTCTCTTCTGCTAAGCAAACCTTGCTTTCTCAGCTTCTCACCGTCCATCTTGTTCTCCAGCCTCCCGAGAGCACTGGAGGCGCTCGGCTGCACTCGCTCTGGCGTGTCCATGTCTGGTTGTGCCGAGGGACCCAAAGGGACACACCAGGGCCTGGCTGAGGGTCCCCGCGCTGTGCCCGTGCTGCCGGACTGTGCACCAGGCCCAGCCCAGCCTGTCCCATCCCGTCGCTGAGCCCCTTGGATGGCAATGGTTCCACAGCGCTATTCCTCCTCAGGAGCAGGATTTGGAAAAAGGAACATTTCGCTTCTGTACAACTGCAAGCTTCTTTGCTTCTGAGTTTCCTTAAGTCTACAAAATACACTACATTCATATGCTCTGAAACCCAGCAAGCCTTTTACCAGTTCTAGTCTTTGAGGCCCACATTTGTTTTCTATTTTTGCTTCCTTCTGCTCCTTTTCCTTCTTACCCCTTGAGGGGGAAAAAAAATACAAAAACCTTGGCTGGTCCTTTCCCACTTTCCAAAGCCCTCCCTGGCTTGAAATCCAGGAATGAAATGAAAACCTCAGCTCAGTAATGATATGCTGCTTCCTTCCAGCCAGGAGGAAAAATCTTTTCCAACTCTCCACAAGAAAAGGCAGAAATTCATAAATTGCTAAAGCTTTGTATTCTACATCAAAACTGTCTCTAGCCTTTACCAAACCCTGCAAGATCTATCCTCTTTCCTTCCAAACTGCTACCCTTGACTAAGGTTCAAGAATAAAGTAGTGACTGTAAGCTCTTTGGGCCAGTCAGGAATCTGGACACCACCTTTGGGCAAAATGAGTACTTTGGAAGACAAAAACAGAAATAAAGTTCATAAAATGGGACATTCACATTGCTTCCATTAGCCAGTTTGAGTTCTGCTATTGCATTCTTTCTTGCTGATAGGGGTGCAAGTAATAAATATGGAAGCCATCTGGTTTTGTTTAATTTACCGGCATTGTTTGAGGAGCTATGAATCATGTAAGAGATTTAAAGGGATTACTGATAGAGAAGAGTGTAACCTTTCTTCCAATACAACAGCTGTTCTGAAAAATTTCCATAACAGTTGCTTTTAATTATATAAAGAACTGCAAAGCCTTTTTAGCCTCATATCAATAATGCAGCTTTGATTCAAAAGTTGCTAAAGAGATAATCCTCAGCCTTTTTTGTCAAGGCCAGTTTGTGAATAGCAATGATTTAAATCCCAATGTCATTTTTTTTTTTTTTCCAATGGAAGGAAGGAATAGTCTTTATTTCCCTGGAATTCAGACTGAGAGGCTACAGGCAATATTTGGAAAACATTATTCTCATAAGAGTCCTCCAAGAAATGCTACTGATGCCTAAACAGACACATTTAAAATAAAAAAATATCAGAAATATATTACAGATATGAGACAAAAATTATCCTAAAATATCAAACACTACTGATAAATAATAAATCTCTATATCTAGAATTGGTGTATTTTACTAAAGAAGGATTATTTTTAGCAATTTTCAAGGCCCTGCCAAGCCAGTGAAAATTGCATTCTTTATCTTCCACTCTTCCTGCTTCTCTTTGTGATTGAATACTGGCCTCTGACTGCTTAATACTTATTCATTCCTCATTTTCTGGGCAGATCACTAGTTTTTGAAGATAATTAGAAACCCCTGCTATTTCTTCTAAGCCTTGAATCTTCAGGCTAATTAAAATGGAGTGCTGCATACACACATGCAACTGATAAAGACTTGTAGCAACATAGTAGGAATCATACTATTTGTGTAACAGAGAAGTGAAAACTGGTTGCTAGGACAGTTTTTGCTCTGCCCTCATTGTATTTTGCCCAGCAATCAACACTTATTTTATTCTGTTACTAGAACTTCATGAATCTTCTAATACTATCTATACTTTTGAACAAATATTATCCTAATATTTTTCAGTACAGTGTTAAAGGATAACATCTAAACTTGAAGAAAAGATGGCAAGGTCTTTATCCTAAAATCATCTTCTTCTAATTGCTTTTTTTTTTCCCTGAGGTATTAGTCTTCAATGTAAAATATACAGGATAAGTGAATACACCTCTGAGCAGAGCACATATAAATGCATTATGGGCAAGAAGGCTACAAAGAATGTTTCTGCCTGTCTCCAGGTACCAATTTTCTCCTTTCATCTGTTTTAGCATGTAGATAGCCTAAAGGCACTGCTGGACACTTTTTCTTAAAGATCTTCAAGGCTTTACCCTGTGAACAAACTACTGAAAGTTTTAAATGTTTCCTTTTGTCCTCCAGACAAATGTAGCAACTTTTACTTAATTTGGGAGGAGTCAATATCCACCGACAAAACAAGGAAAACTACTGGCACTGAACTGTGTCTCAAGATGCAGTGAAGTTATGAGCAGTGTTCATAAGTTGCCAAGAAGTTGTCTGTACTTATTGCATGAATATCTAGCTTCAGTAAGACCTGCTGTTCCCACCCTGAGGCAGTTGCACAGTGCTGTCACTTGTTTCTCCAAATGAAGTTAAACTATTACTTTAAATTATATTATGCTATTGTGAATAGGTAGAGGCATCTATGCTGACAGATCTCAGTATCTAAAAGCAACAAGAGTATTGAACTGGGAAGGTAATAAGAGCTTTCAAAGACTCTATAGTTTTCAACACAAACTCATAATTTTCCTTTTTTTAAATTATTTTCCAAACATTTTATTTCTTAATTTAAGCAGGGTCTTAATCAATTCTTCTCCAATATTAATCTAAAATTTAAGAACTGCAAAAGATGTTTTCTCCTTAGGGTATAATATTTTGAAAAGAACCATTCAGGAAAGAAATTTGATATGCTTAATATGGTTGTAGAACTTTGAAATTACATAATTTGTGTATTACACTGACCGTTTATGAATAAATTCCTATATTTACAGATCTATCTTTTTCTCCAGTTTTGCCTTCTNCAAAGGGTGCAATGCTATAAAAGAGAGTTCAAAATACCCAAAGGCAAAAGGAATAAATCATTCATAGTATCGCAGTGGTGCCAAGTCTTACATTGAAAAAGTAAGGTTTTGTCCTTTTTGAGCTTTCCTGTACTCCTGTCAAATGTCTTCCTCATCAGCTTTTATCAGGTTATACCCTGCCAAAATAACGTTGTTGCAAAAGCAACACTCTCCCCACTTCACAAATGAGAAACTTAATTGGCCAGAAGCCCCCCTCTTACTGCTTCAGTAGGTTAATCAGCAACTCTTTACTGACAGTCCTCTGCCAACACCTGTTAGATACAGCACTTTGTTACCTGAAGGGGCTGGGCAGGGGTGGGGGGTGGAATTAAGTGTGAAACATGTGCACAATAAAATCTGAATTTTTTTTTTTGAGTAATATGAAGGCTTTCACCCAGAATTCAAAACCACAGAGAGGGCAATCTGGCTGATGAACAGCCAGTGTAGATCTTGGAATCAGAGAGAACAAGCAGATTAGATGAGAACTCTGATGTTCACCTAGTCCAACACTCCACTCAAAGCAAGGCAGTACTCAAAGTGAGATCAGGTTCAACAGGGTTTTTCCCAGGAATATTCTCTAATTCACGTGCACCCTGGATAACCTTCTCCTGTGCTTAAGCCCCTTCATCAACATTTTTTCATATATAGAAAAAAGAAAAAAAATTAATTTCTGAATGTGTTGCGTTGCCTCTTGTCCTTTTACTGTGGGCCTCTGAGAAGAGCCTCTGCATTCTTAACAACTTTTCCTTTCCTTAAGCAGGGGAAGACAGCACTGAGAGAAGCGCACAAAGCCTTGCCCTTCTCTTCTGCTAAGCAAACCTTGCTTTCTCAGCTTCTCACCGTCCATCTTGTTCTCCAGCCTCCCGAGAGCACTGGAGGCGCTCGGCTGCACTCGCTCTGGCGTGTCCATGTCTGGTTGTGCCGAGGGACCCAAAGGGACACACCAGGGCCTGGCTGAGGGTCCCCGCGCTGTGCCCGTGCTGCCGGACTGTGCACCAGGCCCAGCCCAGCCTGTCCCATCCCGTCGCTGAGCCCCTTGGATGGCAATGGTTCCACAGCGCTATTCCTCCTCAGGAGCAGGATTTGGAAAAAGGAACATTTCGCTTCTGTACAACTGCAAGCTTCTTTGCTTCTGAGTTTCCTTAAGTCTACAAAATACACTACATTCATATGCTCTGAAACCCAGCAAGCCTTTTACCAGTTCTAGTCTTTGAGGCCCACATTTGTTTTCTATTTTTGCTTCCTTCTGCTCCTTTTCCTTCTTACCCCTTGAGGGGGAAAAAAAATACAAAAACCTTGGCTGGTCCTTTCCCACTTTCCAAAGCCCTCCCTGGCTTGAAATCCAGGAATGAAATGAAAACCTCAGCTCAGTAATGATATGCTGCTTCCTTCCAGCCAGGAGGAAAAATCTTTTCCAACTCTCCACAAGAAAAGGCAGAAATTCATAAATTGCTAAAGCTTTGTATTCTACATCAAAACTGTCTCTAGCCTTTACCAAACCCTGCAAGATCTATCCTCTTTCCTTCCAAACTGCTACCCTTGACTAAGGTTCAAGAATAAAGTAGTGACTGTAAGCTCTTTGGGCCAGTCAGGAATCTGGACACCACCTTTGGGCAAAATGAGTACTTTGGAAGACAAAAACAGAAATAAAGTTCATAAAATGGGACATTCACATTGCTTCCATTAGCCAGTTTGAGTTTTGCTATTGCATTCTTTCTTGCTGATAGGGGTGCAAGTAATAAATATGGAAGCCATCTGGTTTTGTTTAATTTACCGGCATTGTTTGAGGAGCTATGAATCATGTAAGAGATTTAAAGGGATTACTGATAGAGAAGAGTGTAACCTTTCTTCCAATACAACAGCTGTTCTGAAAAATTTCCATAACAGTTGCTTTTAATTATATAAAGAACTGCAAAGCCTTTTTAGCCTCATATCAATAATGCAGCTTTGATTCAAAAGTTGCTAAAGAGATAATCCTCAGCCTTTTTTGTCAAGGCCAGTTTGTGAATAGCAATGATTTAAATCCCAATGTCATTTTTTTTTTTTTTCCAATGGAAGGAAGGAATAGTCTTTATTTCCCTGGAATTCAGACTGAGAGGCTACAGGCAATATTTGGAAAACATTATTCTCATAAGAGTCCTCCAAGAAATGCTACTGATGCCTAAACAGACACATTTAAAATAAAAAAATATCAGAAATATATTACAGATATGAGACAAAAATTATCCTAAAATATCAAACACTACTGATAAATAATAAATCTCTATATCTAGAATTGGTGTATTTTACTAAAGAAGGATTATTTTTAGCAATTTTCAAGGCCCTGCCAAGCCAGTGAAAATTGCATTCTTTATCTTCCACTCTTCCTGCTTCTCTTTGTGATTGAATACTGGCCTCTGACTGCTTAATACTTATTCATTCCTCATTTTCTGGGCAGATCACTAGTTTTTGAAGATAATTAGAAACCCCTGCTATTTCTTCTAAGCCTTGAATCTTCAGGCTAATTAAAATGGAGTGCTGCATACACACATGCAACTGATAAAGACTTGTAGCAACATAGTAGGAATCATACTATTTGTGTAACAGAGAAGTGAAAACTGGTTGCTAGGACAGTTTTTGCTCTGCCCTCATTGTATTTTGCCCAGCAATCAACACTTATTTTATTCTGTTACTAGAACTTCATGAATCTTCTAATACTATCTATACTTTTGAACAAATATTATCCTAATATTTTTCAGTACAGTGTTAAAGGATAACATCTAAACTTGAAGAAAAGATGGCAAGGTCTTTATCCTAAAATCATCTTCTTCTAATTGCTTTTTTTTTTCCCTGAGGTATTAGTCTTCAATGTAAAATATACAGGATAAGTGAATACACCTCTGAGCAGAGCACATATAAATGCATTATGGGCAAGAAGGCTACAAAGAATGTTTCTGCCTGTCTCCAGGTACCAATTTTCTCCTTTCATCTGTTTTAGCATGTAGATAGCCTAAAGGCACTGCTGGACACTTTTTCTTAAAGATCTTCAAGGCTTTACCCTGTGAACAAACTACTGAAAGTTTTAAATGTTTCCTTTTGTCCTCCAGACAAATGTAGCAACTTTTACTTAATTTGGGAGGAGTCAATATCCACCGACAAAACAAGGAAAACTACTGGCACTGAACTGTGTCTCAAGATGCAGTGAAGTTATGAGCAGTGTTCATAAGTTGCCAAGAAGTTGTCTGTACTTATTGCATGAATATCTAGCTTCAGTAAGACCTGCTGTTCCCACCCTGAGGCAGTTGCACAGTGCTGTCACTTGTTTCTCCAAATGAAGTTAAACTATTACTTTAAATTATATTATGCTATTGTGAATAGGTAGAGGCATCTATGCTGACAGATCTCAGTATCTAAAAGCAACAAGAGTATTGAACTGGGAAGGTAATAAGAGCTTTCAAAGACTCTATAGTTTTCAACACAAACTCATAATTTTCCTTTTTTTAAATTATTTTCCAAACATTTTATTTCTTAATTTAAGCAGGGTCTTAATCAATTCTTCTCCAATATTAATCTAAAATTTAAGAACTGCAAAAGATGTTTTCTCCTTAGGGTATAATATTTTGAAAAGAACCATTCAGGAAAGAAATTTGATATGCTTAATATGGTTGTAGAACTTTGAAATTACATAATTTGTGTATTACACTGACCGTTTATGAATAAATTCCTATATTTACAGATCTATCTTTTTCTCCAGTTTTGCCTTCTAACACAAAAAACCCCAACTTAGTTTATACTAGTTTGATCTCAGATCTGATACCAAGACATAAGTAGTCAAAAAACCAGGGTTTCTCACATTCAACTTCAATGTTACATAGCCTTGAAGATACAGAATCACAGGATAGGTAAGGTTGGAAGGGACCACAGGGAGTCACCTGCTCCAACCTCCCTGCTCAAGCAGGGTCATCCTAGAGCACAAAATTGTGTCCAGACGGGTCTAGAATACCTCTAGTGAGGGAGACAACACAACCTCTCTGGGCAATCTGTTCCAGTGCTTGGTCACTGCACAGTAAAGAAATTCTACCTCATATTCAGATGGAACTTCCTTTGCATCAGTTTCTGCCCATTACCTCTTGTCCTGTCGTTGGGTATCACTGTGAAGAGCCTGGCTCCATCCTCTTGACACCCTCCCTTCAGACACTTGTGTACATAAATGAGGTCCCTTCTCAGCTCTCTTCTCAGGGCTGAACAGGCCCAGATCCCTCAGCCTTTCCTCGTAAGTGAAGGACACCAGTCCCTTAATCATCTTTGTAGCCCTCAGAAGGATATGCTCCAGGAGGGTCCATGCCTGTATTGTCCTGAGGAGCTCAGAACTGAACACAGCACTCCAGATGTAGCCTCACCAGGGCTGAGTGGGATCACCTCCCTTGATCTGCTGTCAATGCTCTTCCTAATGCACCCATTGGCCTTCTTGGGCACAAGAGCACACTGCTGGCTCATGGACAGATTGCTGTCAAGCAGGACCCCCAGGTCCCTCTCCATGGAGTTGCTTTTCAGCAGGTTGGCTCCCAGCCTGTACTGGTGTCTGGGGTTGCTCCTCCCCAAGTGCAGGACCCTGCATTTATCTTCTTGTCCTTCATCCAAGTCTGTTCTCAGGAAGCTAAGTTTCTGCTCTAGTCAATTTTCTGCCCTTAGAAAGTGCTCACAAATCAGGACTTGAAGATACCAATTTCTTTATATCTCATTTGTAGATGGAATTGTTTAACTATATCTATATGTCTTGCTTTTAGAGTGTGCTCCAAGCGATATAGTTTCTTTATTATTTACTACGTCAACTTTTGAACAAAAACATGGTGAGGAGTGTAGTCTCACTTGTAGTCGTCTCTGCAAGTCTCTTCCCTGCTGGCTTAAAATAGTCACAGAAGAAGTAACATACCTAGATTCAAAGCACTCTATATGATTTGAAGCAGTGTATGGACAGTTGATCTTTTGCCACCAAAAAAACTGTCATCACTGGGTTATTAGGTACTCTGGTGGAGAAAGAAAAAGGACTCTTTTAATAATAAAACCTTTCCCTTCAATTAAAAAAAAAGAAAAAAA
>VXBX01005833.1:44908-57834 GCA_013400415.1 Scytalopus superciliaris
AAAAAAAAAAAAAAAAAAAAGGTGTGTCAATGGATATGGAATACTTAATAACATAAGAACTACACTATTAAGACACAAAAAGCCCAAAACAAATTCATACTCTCAAAAGCTCCTGTTACAATTAATGGCCAGATCACAGCCTTGGTCCAGAGATGGCTCTATTACAAAATGGGAAATCTAGGTGGCTATGTTCAGCAGTCAGATGTTAAAAATTATATTTGGTAATTCCAGGCTAATCTAAGTGACCTCAGTACTAGTCATTGCTGTAGCTAAAACCAAAGTATGTTATGCAAAGAAAAGGCATTCTGATAAAAGGAATGGAGTTAGCTTCAGTTCAGAACACTGTCTTTGCTAGTCTACTGTATACTTTCTTGGGAGTTAGAAGCTTCAGGATCAATTGCTCTCTGATTCCCAGGGTAAGGATGAACCACTAGGGATCAATGGATTGCTAGCGCAGCTTAAAGAAGATACATTCTCTTTTTAGAAAAAATTTACTTTGCTTGGATATCTAACCCAAGTAGCTGTTTCGTGGCTATGAATCCAGACTGAAGAGAGGTATCTGCGAAACTCCATGGTACTTCCAAACAGTACCTGGCTCAGCATACAAGTGAATCATGTTCTCGGATGTAACTCTCCCATTACACTGCCTAAGGAAAATAGGCGACTGCTTGAAGTTACGCAGCAGGATATCCAATAGGAGAAGCTAGCATTGTTCCCTGTGTGGCTAATGGAGAGAAAGCCTTAATGAGGCCTGTGCTCTAAATCACTGTCTGGTTAGGTGCCTACCTTTTGCCATTGATTAGATGGAGTTCAGAGTTTCCATTACCTTAGAGATATAATATAGTTGATGGACCTCAATTATTACTGAATATTAGGGAGTGTGAATAGCTTGCCTCTCTCCTTTTAAGTCTAACTCGCTCTTGTGGATTTAACCCTCTGGTCTGAGCAGAACAAAAAGTCAGATTTAAGATAGATTATTTCCCCTTTTTCTTTTTTTTTTTCTGTCCCTCCCAGCAAAAACCAAGAGATTAACACAGTACGAAGGTCTCTTAGGACAGAAGTATGGTCTTCAGTGTTTGAAAGGAATCCATATCTAATTCCTGATTGAAAACGGCAAAATTACTCTGCTGAAAATTAACATGTCAAACCAGTCAAGATTTTCATATGTGATTACTTTTTTTCATCTCTAGGAAAATCAAAGATTGATATAGAAATAAGAAGCTATTTTTTCTAAGAGTGGTGCATTGTTTATAGCCGATCAGTCATTATCAGGTGAATCTCTCATATTATTAAACACTACCCAAGAGAATTCTGCTAATATTGTGACAATATTGAAAAATCAGTAATTTTTAAAAATATAATTGCACACATAAGGGGTTTGGGGTTTTTCGCATCCTTGATCTGTCTTACTCTAAAGCATGTCCTGCCTCTAGCAACTTAAATTACATATTTAAATTAAATATTAAACTTCAAGAAGTAATTTATTTTCTTGTTTAGTATATGAATTGGAACACTAAGAATATGCTTATCTGTGATCAGTTTCCAGTAGGTAGTAATTAGGATAGTACTAGTAAGTCTCAACTGTCCTTTTTACTTCCAAACCCTGAATTCTTTAATTACAAGTATTTTGAACACATACTTCATATTTATGTAATGTATGTAAGTTGTAACATTTTATTAGGGCTGCAACAACAAAATAAATGCAAAAATCTCCCACACTAAAACTGTTATTCACAACTTGGTTAATAATTCTATACTGATACTTCACTGCAATTTCCAAAGAACCTCCTTGCTCTCTTTCTTTACAGTAACTGCAGCTGTAAAAACAAAGTTACAATACTATGGGGGTTTTAGTAACAGAAAGCAAGACCTCTCCACCAATAAAAGGATCCCGACACTCAAGGCATTATTTATTTTGAGAAAACTGGCAAAAATAATTTAACTATGCATTCATATCAACTATGCATGACCTTCAAAAATCACCGGCAGAGCAGGAATTCATCGCCAAAACACATTCCCCAAACAGTGCAACTATTTGGATTAATTGCTTTAAGAGACTTAATTTTGAAGGATTTGGGAATGTTTTTGTAAGGTTTAGGAAGGATTTGACTGGGATTACATGATGAGCAATTTTGAGTGTGCTTAACTGTTCACATTAGCTCTCTAGGCAGCCATGAAACAGATCAGTCATCACTGCTTACTAATTCTTATCCAAGATTTTGTCACCATAAAGGGACTATCTTTATAGTTCACTGTATACTTCAACCATCCAGCAGAAAAAAACCCTGTGCCTTAGCAAGAATCTCAGTGATGATGTTGTTCTTCAGACTGTTGGATTAGAACAGGGTGTGCTTTTATTCTGCATATTTCTGTTCTCTTGTGTTGCCTTCAGAGAAATGTAACTTTACTATTTCATCTAAAATGATATTTCACTTAAATTGGTCTACATTTGCCACATGGTAATATTCCTTGCCACCACCTTTTTTCAAAGCTCTGTTAATTGCAAATTTAACTTAGGTATTTAAACTGAGCACCAATGTCGTAAAACTAAGATATTAATTCAAGGGAGAAAATGTACATAAACCAAAAAGTTTTAGCAACTGGATGTCAGCAGCTCTACTTGTGCCAAAAAACATTAGTTTTATTGCCAAATGTCCTGTGGCATGAACTGATACAAGGCAGGCAATCAGGGCTTCTATATAAATTCTGGAACATTGATTTAAAAAAAGGATTGTACACTTTTCATAATTCTGGGAAACCTGAAGTTTTGGAAAGAAATGTGCTTTTTTTAAATTCTTGGTTTTTTCTAAGGAGATCACAACTGCAGTAATATACCAAAATGTGTGTCCAGTTCTGAGCACACTGTTCTATTGTACACTATAAACTGAATGTAAATATTGCAAATGCACCAATAAATCAAGAAATGGTGCCTGCAAACATCATTGGGAAAAATAGCAGAAGCAGTTGTGCACAGACCTACAATAGCAGGGGGAAAAAAATATGAGGATATATAGATTTATTTAATTTCTGCTTTAAAAATGGACTCTACCTTTCACTGCAAGTAACTCGCCTCATTTGTTATATCAATTATTATTGTACATCATCTGTAAAGGCAGATAGGAAGCAAAAAAAAGTCAGATGTTAAACTTATATAAGAGCGAGATTAATTTGCTTGTTTGAGCTTGAAATTTGCATATTTAATTATCTGTGGGTTATTGGATTTTTAAAAATCAAAATAAGGTGTATATAATTATTGATAGAATTACCTTCCAAGCAATGTTAAATTCTAATAAAGAGCCTCAAAATAAATTTAATGAAAGCTTTTGTTTTGTAAGCAATATATCCACCTCCTTTTAAAACTTGCATCTTCCAAAATATCTTCCCGTGTAGCCCAGGAACTGCAGTGTTGAAACTGAATGGCAGCAACTGAGATTTCCTGACTTAAGGAAATACTGTCACAAAAACAGCTAAGACTATTCTACTTGGAATGCTGTAAAATACAGTTATGTATTTATCTCTTGGCTACACTACTACATCATGAAAAAAACATATCAGCAATAATTTTGCCCAACAACTGTTCTTTATTCAGCTGTTGTTATTTAGGTACTTTTACCTAAAAACCATGCTGATACAGAGTTCAGCATTAGGCATTTCAGACCAGAACTGTCAGATTGCTATCTCTTACAGTGCTATTAGCTCCCTCCCCTTTGTTGTGAATATTTTAAAATGATTTTGTTAAAGCAAATAAACTCCCAAATGTTTATGAACCACCACCAAAAACTTTAATATGAAGATCACCAACAACAGTTTGTATGTACCTGGAATTCAACATTTAGTGGAACGGAAGTGCAAGCAAAAGGTGAGTTACTACGAATCTCTAGTTAAAATTCCTTTACCTGAGTGGAAAAATGGTTAGAGAATCTAATTGATGGTTACTATTGGAGCTTCTGATGCATCTGCAGAATTGGATATGGAATTGAAAACCCAATCTGCTGTAACAAACTGTACAAACCATCTACTGAAAAAACATCCAGTTATAAAACCCCTTACTATAAAAAACGTTGATAGACAACTAACAGGAACTATTGTTTATACTTTTAAGGTGCTTAGATATGAATACAGAAACCCGAGTTATGTACCGATTTCTACCTGCTTGGAAGAACAGTAAGGCACGACACAAGGGCAGCAGAAAAAACAGTTTGAGTTTAGCATACTATTTTTGAACATTGGTGATTTCTCACTGGTAAGCTTCGTTCTCTGGCTAACAATTGTCTTACTGTTTTAATTTTGAATGGTCACAGCAAAAATATCACTGAGGAAAAAAAAAAAAGGCATTTCCACCAAGGGTAGCATACTCTAGTAGAACACATGAATTACTTCAGCAAACATAATTTAACCTGATTTAGTCACTTCATGTAAAAAAATATTATCCTTTCAGGAATAAACAGTTGGATTGAACCCAGATAGAAGACTGGATATGGACAGTTTATATGAAATAGCATCACGAGAGTTCACCAGCCAGTGTGCCTTACAAGGCATCAGTGTCAAATGTTCTACCTTAAGATGCAAGTTCCTTCAAATTTCTTAAGAGCTCGTGGAGTATGAATATACATATTCTTGCCTCTAATGCAGCGGGGAAAGGAGCACTTTCCTTGTGTAAAGCTGGACTGACTGCAAAACCTATTAAATTCTGACTTTTTGAAGGCTAAAACTAACTACTACTTGTGCATCAAGTAAGTCTTTAAAAGATGCACTCAGGAGAGCATTTCAGGCAATATCAGGGCGAGCGCAGCAGCTAATGACGTGGTGCCGGAGGGGATTACAAGCCCAGCCTCTTGCAGGAAATGAGCGGGCCCGGCGGTGTTACGTGCTCGGCCGGCCCCGGCTCGGCAGCACCGCCCCGGAGCGAGCGGGCGGGATGGTGGAGGGTCCGGGCTGTGCGCTGTGCGGGGAGCGGCTGCGGGCGCGGCTGCCGCGGGGACTGCCCGTGCGGGGGGCGCGGGGCGGCGCCGTGAGTCCGGGACGGGACGGGACGGGACGGGACGGGATGGGACGGGCAGGGCAGCCGCCTCGGGAAGGGCTCACGGCGGCCCGGCTCCTGGTGAGAGGAGCCGCCGGGGTGCGAGGCAGGACACGGCGCGGGCAGGCAGGACGGTGCCTCGGTACCCCCGCTGCCGTCCTGTGTGCGGAGCGGAGTGGGGGCATCATCCGTGGGTGCCGCCTTTATTCTTCCTTGTTCGTGTCATCAGCGTAGTAAATAGGCCTTGGCAGGCCGGATGTGTGAAGCGATGCTGAAGTTGTAGCAACAGGAGCTTTAGGAAATAATGAGAGAAAACTTTTAGAATCATTCTTGCTCACTTAAGACAAATTTCAAAATACCATTTTGCTTCAGGAAACCTAAAATACAAGGAAGGTTATTACTGATCTTACTTTTTCATGATCTCATAAGTCTTTCCATGTACTGGGTGATCTTTAAGGTGCCATCCAGCCCAGAACGTTCTGTGATTCTAGTCTGAATGAAACACGACAGAGAAAAGTATATGTTTTGCAGATTTCACAGCATATTCTGAGTTGGAAGGGACCCACACGATTGAGTCAGCTCTTAAGTGAATGGCCTCTATGGGGATCAAACCCACAACTTTGGTGCTATTAGCACCACATTGACTTGCAGAAAGGGAGCTTTCACTTCTATAGCTATTTTACTTTAAAGAGTGTGACATCTGCTTTCAATGTACATGATATGTAATTTTCCTACTAGTTTTTATTCTTCTTGTTGACAGCATAAAATAATTCACTTGTATAAGACTGCCAGGGCTTGTGAGACCTGTAGACAAAGGCATCAGGGTCTCAGTAAGCAGGTCTTAGGTGGTACAGTTCTCTGGTTTTGATGACAGAGGTAGCTAGGATAGCTTTTTTTCCTGTCTGATTTTGCACTTGTGTGAGAAATTGTGTGTTGCTTGTGGCCCAAGTATATTGGATGCCTCCAGGCAGAAAGTTGGGAAGTTTTGTCCCACCTTTGGTGTATATAAGGAGTTTGTGATTAAGGCAGAGTAGGATAGTACTTCAATTAAACAACTGTTTAGGGAAAAATGTGATTCAAGATATGTCTGTCTAAGGTATGTCTAAGATTAGTCTTTATAGGTTTATGTCTTTCAGGATTAAGCTTTTTGAAGTAAGGAGTTATGCTCCTAAGGTTTCAAAAAGAAATCTCATTGCCTCGAATAAATTCACATTCATAACAGTGAACATACAGTGAAAGTAACCTCAGGACAGACTCGATTCACTGGCAAATGACCATCCTGAGGATCCTGGGCTTTTTAGTCTCACAGGCGCTGCTAACCATGGCCAGAAACGGCCATGGCCACTGCATTTACACTGTTTAGGGTCTCCTAATACAATACTGTAAGGGTTTACCTGATACCAAATTGGTATGAATCTAACTTTAAATATTTGAAAAGACAAGTTAGCTTTCCATCTCAGTCACTTCTTATTCTGGTTTACTTTAAACAAACCTGAGTGGTTTAAAAGCAACTGACTAATACTCTTATTGGAAAGCATGAACTATTTACATGGGAGCAAACTTGTGCTTTCTTCATATTTTGAGAATAGACAAAGTAACTGACGTTATGCAGAAAATATTTTTATTTTCCTCCTTGACAGAACAATAGCCATAAAACTCTCTATATCATTTCAAGGTAACAATACAGTGGGAGATTGTATAGAGTAGCTCTGAAATGTCACTAACTAGCTGAAGCCTTGCCTGTATGCCAGAGTCGCTTTCATACTCATTTGCATTGAAATTGAGTGCTGTGATTGAGCACTGATATGTGCACCTGCCTTGCAGTTAGGGTTCTAATGACAGTGAATCTACTGCTTGTGGGTTTCAGCAGGTGCTGAATAGACCTTGAGGTGCTAGTCAAGGGGACCTTTGCATGCTGGTAGAAACTCAAGTTCAGCATTTGCAGGACTTGCAGTCTTGCATTTGGAACAGAATATTGTCATGCAGTGGCACAGACTGGGCTGCTGTCAGATGGAATATGGCTCTTCCTCAAAAAAGCACCTAGGCTCCTGCAACAGCTGAGTCTACAGCACTAACATACCCTTCCAAGGAAGAGGGACAGTCCCATGCTGGGCTGTGCTGATGACAGCATAGACAGCAGGTTGAGGAGATGATTCTTACCTCTGATCAGTATTGCAAGGCTGCATCTGAGTTTTTGATTCCCCAGTAGGAAAAAGAAGATAATGTACTAGAGTGAGTCCCCTGGTATGATTAGCAGGCTGAAGCACGTGGTGCACAAGGAGAAGCCGGTAGAACTGGTATGTTATTGCTCTCTTCAGCTACCTGTAAGGATACAGAGGAGACAGAGCTAGACTCCTGTTGATGTGCAGTAGGGCAGGAGGCAGCAGATACAGGCAACAATAAGAGAACTGCTCATTAGGTATTAGAAAAAAAATTTCCGTCACAGCAATAGTCAAGTCATGCAACAAGGGCCCAAAGACTGGAGTCTCCATCCCTGGAGCTGCTCTGAAGTCGGCTGGATGAGGTCCTGAGCTCCGTGACCTAAGTGCATTCTGCTTGGAACAAGCGTTTGGACTAGATAATCTGTAGAGATCCTTTATAATTTCAGTGGATTTTCATGTGCTAAGCAAGAAAATATTATTGCTTCAATCTCACAATTATCTTGTCCTCCAGTAGCGTCCCCTTTGCTGTTCGCCTGCTTCTGAGATGAGACATTAAACTAGTAGGGGGAGAGAAGTAGTGGAGGGTTTTCTGTAATACACAGTGGGCCATGTGAAACACTGAAAGCATATTATTAGCATTTGGAGAAGGATATAGAGCTGCAAATGGCAGAACTGACACTCTGACATGGTTTTAATATTCAAACTATACCTGTTTAGTTTACATCAGCCTGAAACTCTTATTGTAAATGCATGACTTGAAGGAAAAGGCATAAAATACCCTATTAAAAAAGATGTATTGTTTCAATTAGGAAAAAAATTGAGCTAAGTTATGATAGCATTAGCAATAGTGATTGCTTCCTGGGTTAATAGTCCCATTGGTTTTGGTAGAACTGCTTAAGGAGAAAATAATTAATGCTGTCCAAGTTGGAAAATTAGTTCATACAACTGCTTGCTGAATGTGTACGGATGCTAGAATTGAAGTAGTATAAATTCTCTTTAATCTTTGTGTGTGTGTGTGTGTACTCATTTTTCAGACTGCTGCAAGTGAGGAGAGAATCTCTGCTCATGATTTCCTTGTTGGACATGTTTACAGGGGTGTGGAGACATTGGGAAAGGAACTTTTTATGTATTTTGATCAGAAAGCTTTAAGGTAAGAGGTGAGAAAAAGGCTTCCTATGCATTCAGGCTGATCGTATTTGGTGGGCTGTCTTGTTTTTGCTAATGTTGGTTTCAAATATTTGAAAGTGTTATGGAGAAACTTCTCATCAGCCTCTTTGCAATGCTGGAAATACTGGATAAAGTCACATTTTCAGCTAATTTACTACTTTTTGTCTTAGCCTAAGACTCCATGTAAAGGTACGTGAAAAGGACAGTTATTCTTTAACATGCTTTGTTTCAAATAGGCAATTGCATTTTCTAGGGACAAAATAGTTACAGTAGATGCAGTTGCAGTTACAGTGCAGAAGTTACAGCTAATGTCTTCCCCTACAAACCATATTTGTAATTTCTTTTCATTTTCATTAAGAACTTTAGACTAACATTATGTGTTTAATTTTTAGTGATTCAAATGATTTGCTAATAAACTTGTGTAAAAAAAATTGCCAAACTTAAAATATTCTGTATTTTTACATTTATGCTGTCTCTCTTTCTGTATAAGTATTAGCAACTCCTTGGTCTGGAACTGTGGTTTGAAATTTGGCAGTTGGCCTCAGTATCATGAGTGTAATGCTTTTTTGTGAAACTATGGACAAACAGTAAAACTGCCAAATTGTTGTTCATCCTTTGCAGTTTAATGAATTCATCAGTTGTTGTACTTCTAGAAACTGTATTTAAAGAAGTCTCTTTAGCTGTGTCGCTGATGGGAAAACTTGTGGAAGTTATGTATGGGAAAAGTCTCTACAGAAGAGGCAGAAATTACTTACTGTGTGATATTGAAGATCTTAATTCTCTTATTTTGAAAATGCATCTTGTGGATCTTAAAGATGTTAAATGGAGGTAGGGGAAGGCTTCAGAAAATGTGTCTTACAGCAGTCTAAGATTGGCTGCCAGGATTGTTGTTGGGAGAGGAAATAAGAAATACACCTTCAGAGGAGGTACTGTTCTTTAATAAAGTTAATTCTTAAATATATATATAAACATATATATTCTTAAATATAGGACTTCGTTGTCATGGCAAGGGTTACTTATATACAGATTCTGTATCTGTACATAGTTTCTTAACAAAACCAGCTTTTCTCTTCTGCTAAGATTACTTGTAAAAAGCTGGTAGTCATGCTGAAGTAATGTGAGTTAGACACATCTTGTGAAAGACTGGGCTGTGAAGGATAATTAAGTCATTTTATGCTCCTGAATTTTCTCAGGTGGGGAGTGACTTCCTGGTAGGAAAAGATAACCTGGCCATTAAATTGTTTTATACAGTTTGGATACTGCTTACCTGACTTGCAGTCCAGGAAGATACTTCTGAAGTGTTGCCACTTTGTGGACAGCAATTAGAAACTGAAGTTCAGTTCAGTATATTTGCAAGCTGTGGTGGGCAGTAGAAGCCTTTGTTTTTTGGAGGTACCAATGAGCAAGGACACCTTCTGAAGAATTAGTACTTCTACTTTTTTATGTCCACTTAGGGCTATTAAAGTCACTGGGGAAAGTCAAGTTGTTCTAGAAATCTGAGGATTTCATTTTTTTCGCCTGAAAGGTCACGTAAATAATCAATGAAAATTGAAAAAAATTCTTTGATACTTATAAGCTGTGCAGGAGAGACTTGTGTGGACTGCATGTTTTGCCATGAAAATGATATTATGGGAGAGAGTGTGTTCTGAGCTTGATTTCCATAGTCTGCACCTAGTGTAAATTGGAGTGATGAATGGTTTAGAAAAGTTTCTGAAAGTTGGTAGTGCACATATATTTTTACATAACTGATAATTGACTAAAATATTCTCAGGAAACAGGTAGTTGCTGACTCCAAATCCTTTAAAGGAAAGACATCCACTGTCTTGACTGGAAATTACATCTTTGCCTGTAGAACTTCATAATGTAAATTGGCACTGGTTTGTGCATCTGCATGTAGTAGTCTGTCTGTGCTGCCAGTAATCTTTTATTTTTATGGGGAAAAATGATTTAAATATAAGCAGATCCTTGCAATATTATGTAGTGCTAAATAATTCTAAAGTCTCACCTTTTTATTTTAAAACAACCAAAAATCATCAACTCTTTACTACTAGCTATCATTGAATAACAGATTCTAGGTCTAATTAATGTGGCTTTTCTATTTGTAATTAAAAAGAAGTTTCTGTTTTGCCCTATTTCAGGACATCAAAGGTAATGAAACACTTCAGAGTGAAATCTCATAGATTTCTTAAGGCTTTTGAATGTAAACATGCTGTGATGGCTCAAATTATTTTTTCTAGTCATGAACTTACTAGTCACTGAGATAGCTAATAGTTGTGATTCTTAATGCTCTTTTTAAACAGTATCCTGGAGCTTGATAAACAAAACTATCGTCTGTTAATGTGAATGCTATATCTTTAAAAATAACTTTCTGGAAGCATTTAGTGCATTACCATTTGGTAGCAAGGTGCTAGAGTTTGGTTTAAAAAGAAATTTGTCTAGGTTTAAAAATAAGTTTGACTAGCTAAGCCTTTGCAGTACTATTCATGGCACTTGAGAATTGCAAATGGCAATTGAAAATAAAAGTAGCTAAAACTATATCACCTGAACTGATTTGTAAGAAGGGTGTTTTGAAAAGACACAGATTTTGAAAAGTTGAAAAAAATAAATGCTGTGAGGAAATTACTTAGAAAATTACCTTTAAGACTATGCTTGATGGCATGTTGTTTTAACCCATCTGTAAATATTTAAAATGCCTGTCCTTCCCAAAATGTAAGAAAGAGGGGTTTAAAGGAAATATACACACAATGCTGCATTTCTTTGGTCATTTATGTAGTTTAATCTGTTAAATATTTTTGTAACAAAAATAATTCACCTTTTCTGATACACAGTGTAGGACACTTGCTCTATTTTATGGTTTTTAGGACTTGAATGTAGCAGGTGAATTTGTAACAAATAAATTGTATGAGATAATAGTCAAACTTGTCCTTTGTTCAAGCATACTAGCCCCTGGTAGACTATATTATAAAATGTGAGACGTGTTGAAGCATTAGTGGTCGGTAAAATGAATGCTTGAAGAGGTCTATTCTTCTGCTTTGCTATCTGTCCATTTTTCAGTTTATTTCTTTTATTAATTTTTAATTGACCTGCAGGCTTTACCTTGGTTGTAGGCAAAGGAAAGCAGAAGGCAACATATGGCAAATATTAATTACTTTGTTTATGGCATTATTGGATGTAGTTGTGATGTGATAACAGGGTTGGCAATATGGGGACTGAAATCTTTCCTTTCATACCAGATGAATTCTGCCTGATTTAACAGAAAATTATCTGGTAAAGTGGCCTCATTTCTTTCAGCCTCCCTGAAGGTTTAAGAACCTATGTTGGAAGACCAGCATGTCAAGTGAAAAAAATTCCAAGTGCAATACACTAGAAGGGTGTATTTCTTAATGATGAAGTCTGACTTCTGTATAATGAATTAGGAAAATTGCTGGAAAACTGCCGTGTTTTGGATTGGTCTTGACTTGGGAAGGGTTCTTTCCTCTCTGGCAATTGAGCACTATGTAAGCAAATATTTTTTTGCTGTGTTACTGGTAATGACTAGAATTAATGTACATACATACTGACTTGGTTAAGTAAGGCTCATAAATTCAAGAAATAAACTGATGTTGTGGTTGGAAACATTGTTAACTTAAAATACCTATACAAACTCTCTTTCTCTCCAAGGATTCACTTTGGTATGAACGGTTCCATGTGCATTAATCCTGATGGAAGCAAAGACAGAAATGGAGCACTACCAGTTTTGGAGATACAGCTTACAGAGTATACTGTTTGCTTTTTTGATGTGACAGTAGAATATAGGTAAAGCAGAAACAAACCGAATTGAACAGTTTGATTGATTTACTTTTATAACATTCCTTTAAGAACATAATGAAAAATCACACACAATTGTTAAGTGCTAAATGCTATCAAGACAAAAATTTCTAAACATATAATATTAATTCGTGTGGTAATTTAGTTTTGTTACTTTTTATCAGAGCTTGCATATAGTTAAAGTAGTTCTGTGCCATAGTCTCATTAGATAGTGTCAAGAATGAAAGTTGGATTTAATTCGATCCTGATATCTGAATGCTGAACCCCATTGCCCCTTTAATTTCCAAGCAACTCTCACTTCGTTAACAAGAGTGACAACCTGTCATGATTACTGGCTTCAAATCTTTATGCTCCATCGAGGCTGGGGTTTTATTTTTGTTTTCTTTTTGCAATCAAATTGGTATAATTGTTTGGATTTACATTAAGTGGAAGCTTATGTCCATCAGCATTGTACTTCACACTGCTAATAAAAATGATAGCAAGCTTAATTTTAAAGTTTTTCAAGCTCTTGAGGGAAAGGAAACATGTAAATATAAATAACGAATGTATATGCATATTTAAAATTACAAAACAGAAAAGCTTATGCAAGCCTGAGACTTCTTGTTCTGTATTATTTTCAAATGATTATGTTTAACCTAATAAAATAAAAATATCATATAAATATATATATATTCATGTTGAAACTACTACTAAACTAGTAGTGTATATATATTATATATATAGTAGTTTATTTATAATTTATATTTGTATGTGGCATATATTATATATAT
>VXBX01005837.1:4510-40840 GCA_013400415.1 Scytalopus superciliaris
TTAAAAGTTAAAGAGCACATGGAAAAGATGTAATACAATCAGGGGAAATACTTCCTGTTGCAGAGTTAGAAATACACAAGCATTAGTCTCATAGAGCAATGATGCAAGTGACTGAGTATACTTTGTAGAAGAGACACAGATTTCAGCACAGCTGTACTCAAGAGAGATGAGCATCAGACTGACATACAGACTGCTAGCATGGTTTTTGTAACTCTTAGTGGTTAATAAAAAACAGCTATCTAGATCACATGAAATTTTGAAAAGTAGTTTTGGCTTTGTTTGGACTGAAGATAACTGAATACATAAAACAGTAATATTGTACCCCTTCTGAAAGTTGCTCATAGTTTGGAAGCTGTTTTTAAAGGCAAATAATTTTTTATGATGAGTATGTTGCTGGGTTTGTGCAATTGTTTGCTTTGTTCACTAACAAGGTGAAGTAAATGAGTGACCACTTTTACCCTCCCATTAGGATGGCACTATGGGGTTTTGGCTTTTGTTTCTGTTTGAGTCTTAAGACTAGTAATTTTTATATCATTAGAGTAATGGATGTCAGTCTTGGAGCATCATTTATGTATATGATGTTTTTATTTGGGGGAAAATGGATCTGGGTAGAAAGACTTGCTAGCCTATATCTAAAATTTCCACACTTGCTGTGCATGTACGTGTCAAAGCTGACAACATCAGTGTAGCCTAGCACGTAAACATCTAGGTAAAAACTAACTAAATAAAACCAGTCCTATGTATGTGTGTATATATATATATATATATATATATAGGTATTAGAAGAGAGTAATAAGACATAAGTTCTTGCATATAGAGAAAACAGTGTGGTAGAAGTGACTGGTAACAAATATTAGTGATGCCTCAAGGGAGTGTCCAGGAGTGTCCAGTAATGTCATGACCTGTTTCTAATGCAGGGATATTGGGTAGAAGGCAGCACTTCCACAGATCCTGGCTGGACGCAGAATATGTTAGTAGGTGCATGGGCAATTTTTGCCTGAGTTTGTCTCTGGCAGGATAAAAGCTAAGCACTGCCATAAGGAAAGGACTTGTGACTTCATACAGTAGCAGCAGTGCTTCTATCTCATGGAAAACTTGGGCATCCCAGTATTATTGAAAGGCACACGGGAATTAATCCACTATTTTTCACACTCTTAGCTATTTGGTAAACTGTGAAAACTTGACATATTTTAGAATAGTTTTTAAAATATTTTGATTAATTCTAGTTGTGATATTAAGCTTTAGCTGTAATATTAAACATTCATGGGTTTGATTCTTAGACTGGGAATGTGAGAGGATATGCATTTTGGAGGTACTTCACTCCCTTTTAGTGAGAATATTGCCCAAGCTGCCCTGCAAAGGCCACAAAGGTACTAGCTGTGACTATTATATAGAATATTGGAGACTGAATAAAGTCTAGTTTTAGCTCCTTCTCTTCCCAGGTCCACTATTCCAAGTCTTTAGAATTTCTGAAGAACAAATACAACTGTGATTTTTTTTCAATGGGTTTTTTCGAGATCTGTAAGAAGAGCTTGCTTACTAAATGTCAGAGTTAAATTCACTTTGGGAGGACAAAATACAGTGCTGTCCTGCGGGGAATTGAACCTTCAGTTTGAGGTAACAAAAATGTTGAAGGTCAACTGCTGACTAATTACTTGTAGTGCAAATCAGGAAGAGAATGAAGAAAGAAGGTGAGAAGTATAGAGAGGTCAAAGATACGATAATGTGTGTGAGCTCCAAGAATGGGAAATTGATGCGCTTATTCTTGTGGTAATAGTCTGTGTGAGACAAATAGATACAGCTCTCTTTAGATGATGCTGCCAAACAAGCCTGTCTGAATCATCCCAGTAGGCCTGAAAATTCATCTTGCCTCCCTCTCATTATTCTTTCTATCTTTTAGCATGATGTGTGTTAAATGGCATGCCAGAAATGGCTCTACTTGTCTGAATCTCAGGCTACTCCTCTGCCTCCCCTCCTGCACCCCTATGCAGGCCTGTCAGCTGGCATGCCTCCTTCTCCTCCTCCTTCTCCTGATCTTCCTTCACCTGGTGCCACCAGCACAGTTGTTGGCTGCATCATGCTGGAGGAGCTGATTCCCCTTGCTGCTGATGCTATGACTTCTGCTTCCTTTTGTGCAGAGTAGTCTCCATATAGGGGTGCCTTCTGAGTGCATGAGGTTGGTGCTTTTTGTGTGGTATACTGAAGAGAATAGTGGAGACATTTGCAGATGCAGCAGAGCAAGAGGATATTCAGATGTTTTCCTTTCAACAATTAGTGATGTTCTGGTAGATATGAAGCTGTAGTTCAGGTAAAGCAATGTTTTGCATAGGGACATAATTATGAAGATACACATGATGCCATAAACCATAGGAATAGACAGTTAATTTACTGGAATCACATTAACAGTAAAACAAGTATCAGATTAACTGAACAAGTTCCTGTCTAAACCTACAGTGAGTGAACTTTTAACTAGTAGAACTTCACATTGAAAGTGCTTGACGTTTCATAACCTATCACAAAGTAGACATAAGTACCTGCAAATGTCAAAATCTTCTTAGGAAATAAGTACTGAAATGAAAAAAAATAGGAAATTAATTTGGGGATCCTTAAATATATATGATGGTTACTTCACTCTTTAACCACTCCTGCCTTTTACTTTATAGTGGGCTGTAGTTCTATTGCATGAGAGACCTTTTGCTCTTGCACTTTTTTTCCTAAATTTTTTAAAGGAACAAAGAATAAATAACTCCATTCAAATCTATAAAGACAATTTTGCTGAAATAATAACGATTTTTTTGTGCCAAAACATGATTTTGCTTTGTTATACAGACTATCCTAATTATCTCTTGCACATTTCTAAACCAAAATTTTAATATTTTATATAACCAGTGTATTGTGCGATGCTTGATTATGCTCTTTGTGTTCACTTACCAAGAAGGAGACAAGAGTGGTTTACTCGTGAACAGTCCTGGGCTGCTATACTAGTCCTGAATTATTCCATTTCTCTTCATATATGAAGATAAATATTGTAACAGAGCTCCCTCATCAAATGTAATATATAATGTATGTATTCTCTTCCACATGCCACTCTTGAGGACTAGAATGACTTGAGATGACAGACACAGAAAATTAATAGTTCTTAGAAAGTAGAGGTGTGATGTGTTTAGAAGTGTGTTTTAAAACTTCTGATAAGTTGATGGCATTTCACCAGTGAAATAAATGCAATTTTATTTTGACATAGTCAAAGGAGACATATTTATGTCTTCCATGACATAAATATACATAGCTTGTATATACATTTGAGTGAAATTATCTGGCCTAAGCTGATGGCTTTGAAGACAGATAGAGTTAGTAGAATAACGCTACTTACCAGGTACATAGCACGATATTGACTTGTGTTCCTGGCATGACAGTGACCTTTGCTAACTGTAACCTGAAGACTTTGAAGTATTTTGTTTAAATTGATCTTAAATGCTTCAAATGTTGCTTTAAAAAATGTCCTTAAACACTTCTCTGGCCCATTAATGGATACACATCCATAATTTTAAAATCTAAAGAAAAATGTGAAGTATATATGTCAAATGAAAATTTGACTGTAATTAAAAGTTTTCAAAGACAAATAAATAGCTTATTTCCATCAAACAGGAAGGCTTCAATACTGTGATTTTTTGTTTTTTAATTGCAATACATATAGCAATTTTAAATATCATCATATTATAGTAAGTCTTATGAACTCAGCAGTATCACAATTTTTAAGGAGAATAGTTCTACTTTTCTGTTTTAGATGCCTGTGCTTAAGGAAACAGGATTTTTCTTTTTTTAAACCATATAATCTATAACTATGTATTGATTTGGAAAATTTGAACAATGAAAGGCTCTACGCCATTGAAAGTTTGGTGTATCTGTACTCAGAAGCATAAACTGATCTTATAAATGTTTTAATGGTTTTCTGAGTTGGTCTGGCAATTGACAAATAGGGGTGGTCAACTGCTAAATAGAAGTACTTGGCAGTTGCTGTTTGAGGACATGAATCTATCTGTAAATAAACAGTATAACTCTTTCTTAGAGCTTATGATTCTTAACAGTCCTCTCCCTTCTCCTGCTGGGTGGGGAAGGATATTATGTAAAATTTTGTCCACTTTTCACAGAATCATAGAATATTATGAGTTGGAAGGGACCCACAAGGTTCATTGAGTCCAACTGTTTAAGTGAATGGCCAATAGGGGGATCCAACCTGCAACTTTGATGTCCTTTGCACCATGACTCTACTTAATCCTAACTTCTTTACTGTACATATGTTAACAAGCACTACAGGATTTGATACAGAATTTCAGGAGGAGCTTTCAACTACTTTGACAGAAATGCCCATATACTGTCTACTACGTAGGAATTAAACAATGAGCACTCTTGGACCATGTTTTTCTCTTTGTTTAAATATACAATCTTGTAGAAATAGTGTAGGTGTCTTTATTTAGTCCTTTCTGTTATTTAGTTGCCTATATTTAACCAATTGTCCTTGGTCCAGTAATTATAAAACAATAGTTCACTCCTAATTTACTTCACTTTAGAAATAGTAATTTATCTGGATAAAACTATTGCAAAAAACTCCCCAAAACCCAGTGGAAATACACCTGTATAGATGAAGAAATTGAGGATAACTTTTGAGTTGTGGCAAGATGCAGCCTAGATAGCATGCCTGTGTTGACTACAAAGTCTGTGGGCCTCACTCTCTCTTCACAGGACTGTGCTTGTAACACCAAACATCATAAGTCTCATATTTTGTGTAATGCACAAAGCTGTGTTTTCTGTCACAGATTGGTCTGAAACAAGAACAATCTGTGTTTGTATTTAACTTGCTACTGTAATGTAGAAGTGTATCAAGCCACTACTTATCATATGAAATACAGTATTCATGCTATCTATCCTCAGGAAAAATGGAGGCAGTGACTGTTTATGGTAGCACAAGATCAACCTTCCTTTCATAAGCATGAACCCATACACTAAGCCTGAAATCTGGCTTTTGTACATATTACTTTGAGGCAGTAGTTCTGTTCTAATGGAGCATTTTAAACCCTCAAGTTTTTCATTCACCTAATATGCAAAATATGCTGCTAATAGCATATTTTTTTTCCTGCTCTACGTTAGGCACCATAAAAAGCATCAGTTGTGACAAACTTCTAATTTTTGTTATGTCTACGAACACCACATTGCCCTTAAGACAACCCCTTGCATCCTTAGGTTGGTGTTGGCTTTGTTCTTGCTCAGTTTTAGAGTTTCCTTGTGCCTCATATAAAGGCATAAAATACTGAAAGGTCCCCCATTTTTTTATTCAGCTCTTGTCTTGAACAAGTACATTTGAACTTTCAAGGAGGCTAGGAAAAGGTTGCTCTTCTTGTGAACTTTAGTCTGCATGCATGTACAATGGATGAAATGGAAACCTTGTCCTGCTGCAGGCAAGTAAGAATGAACCATTAATTCAGTAGTCCCAACACGGCTCTTTGTGTGGCAGCTAAACCTTGCTCCCACACCCACAGCAGGTTAGCTTCCTAGGTTCTCCTGAGTGTGAGAAGGTGCATATCAGTGACATAAGCTGACGGAGGGGGAAAATATTTTTCTCCAGAGTAAGAAGGGTTTTTGTATATCAGAACTGTCATATGGTGCAAGGTTTCTTTGACTGAAATATTTATGTTAAAAATAGAGAGAAAGCAGAATTTTCTTGATATAGAAAAAGTTTTGGTTTTTTTTTAATAATCCTGTGTAATGGCAGCACAGAATAAAAAGAAGGACTAATCATCACCTGATCCATATAATAGTTACAGAATGTATTTATTGAAACAAAAGAAAGATTTGATTAAGACATTACTTTATTTGGCACTTGCATGGACAAAAGGGACATTTCCTTGTATTGATTTTCAGATGCAGTTCCCCATTTACCACAGTTTCTGTAGTTCCTGTAGTAATCAGTATGAAATGAATATTTTTTTATGCACCTCTCAGGCCACATCCCAGATAAACTTGTTTAAATAGACAGGCTCTGTCCAAAGGATACCTAAACTCTTGGAAGGGTTCTATATGAGCACAAACCAGAAATTGCTCATTCCTTCAAATTCAAACTGGAATAAACCATCTCAAAGCAAGGGGAGGAAAACAGTAGTTTATTATAAAATCATTCTGGTTTGTATTCTATAATAGATTTTGATGGAAGACTAAATGAATCATCTTATCTTTTATTTGTGAGGAGAAGCCCTGAGCAGCTGCTGAGCTTTCCCCAGACACAATTTATGTTCTGAATGGTTGGACACTTCTGGTTAGTTTACAGGCTGGCCTGCAGTTGTTATGCTCCCTACTAGATGTATTTGCTCAAGTGGTCCAGCCATCAAGCTAAATAAAATCATCCACTTTGTTCAACAAATATTGACTCAAGCTGTTACATTTTTATGTATTTCAGAGACTCACAATGTTTGAGAGCTCAGCAAACAAACAAGAACAGGTACAGGAAGTTATTGTGATGTTTTGAACTCATGTTTGTTTTTCTGCTGCTGATGTATGTCCTCCATTTTATGTGACTTGTTACTAATGACCTTGTTATATAGTGCACTGTGGCTGATAAGGCCAAAGGCTTTAATGGAATACAAATACATTTCCCATTTCCACTTGAAGAATTTAGTTTAATTGTGTTTTGAAATGTACTGTACCCTAAAGGCGTTCTCTCCTCTGTAATGTGCTTTCTAGAAATAAAATCCTGTGAAGAATGAAATGCATAACGGGGTGAAGTGTAATGGGCAGTTTTGTATTCATTTGGAGCTGTATCTGATGGCATCATTCAGCACAAATCTAAAAAATTCTGAGCTATGGAGGAAAATTAAACAGGGGGCAGAAGTAATAGCTTTTCTAAATGTCTGGTTTATTCATTTCTCTGAGGGAGAGAAGCAAAGCAAATTCTTAAAAACCTCCTAACATTTCTGAGCTTTTACTGAACTACATCACCCCAGAAGTAATGTGACTATAATCTGAATAGAAATTAATCTTCATAATTCATTGTTGAAGTCAGCGTTGTGAAGTAGTGATCTTGAAGACTGTTGTTAAAACAGCGCTACTTAAAAACAGATTGGTTTGAAAATCTGTTGAGAAGCTTAGAAAATAGTATACATTTTAGTATATTGGATATTAACAAACCCCAAAGAACAAGACATTATTTCACTTCTTTATTGGTTATTTGGAATCTGCCAGGCTGACCTTGAAAGAGCTGGCTAGAGATGGCAGGAGATGGAACAGATGTGAAGTTTTGAAAAAATTCTCACCAGTTTGTCTATAAGTTCCTGGTTTTCAAATAAGATAATTTATCTCAATGATCATTTTGTTTCTTTATTTGATTTTAATTACAGCAAAATATTGTGTGGAAATAGGTTGAAGACATTTATCAGGCTTCTTAGTGTTGCTTTCTCCTTCTGACATACTGGGGTTAAAATGTCATCTTTTTTCTAAGCTAGCATTTAGATGAAGGAGTTTACATATGTTCAAAGGGAGAGTGCACAAGCACTTAAACATTAGTTGTCCTTGGGGACTACAAAGTCATGGCTCACTGAAAATCATTGGAGACCAGGGAAGAAATATTGTGTATGCCTTGTTCTTATTCTTGTTCTTACTCTTCTTTTAGTGTTATTTTAGATACTGTTCAAGAGAGAAGACAGGCCTATGTGTGTAAAAATTCATGAGTGTATCCAGATTACTGAATCCCATGAGAACTACCCATGGAGGACCGGGTATAAGCATGTAAGCATGTTTTGTTTCAGTGTTCTCACTGTTGTGGCAGGAAAGTTGTGTTAGGGAGAGAGGGTTCCATGGAGGTAGGGCAGTGCTTTTCTAAGCTGACTTCCTGTTCTGAAGACTACTCCTCAGTGCACCTGCATCAACTATCCCCAGTCCACTCCTGAGTGCTCAAAAGGACTGGCTGTGTGGGTGCAAAAAAAGTGGCACAAAAAAATCTATTTTACGTAAGAGTTGTGCACTAGGTTAACTATAAAAGGAAGTGGGTCAGTCTGACTCCCTTTCTCTTTTTCCTTTCTTTGTCTCACTCTTATTGTTGACGGGAGATCCAGAACATTTGCTCAGCAAGGCCAATGTGGGATCCAAACACTTATGCATTTCTTTCTGCTCTTTCTCTCTTTTCCGTCTTTATTTCCCTCTTCTTTTCGTCTTGGCAAAATGTGACTACCATATTCTACCCCTTACTCCATACTGAATTTTGTTGTGAGTACTGGAGGCTTGTTGAAGCATGTTTTAAAAGTTAAGGGCTTGTTAGCCAACTCTTTCAAGAATAAATAATGGACTAGTTGCCATAGTTAAGACAACTGTACAATAAAGCAGAAAAGCTCCTTGACATACGGACTTGTGTCTTTGTTCAGCCTGATGAGAATTTATAACTAACATTGTGCCTATGCCAAGTGGATTGTGACACTACCAAGCCCTCCTAGAAGGCAGTCCCCAAAATATTAAACTAACAGGCAACAGTATCCTATTTTCCAATATAAGAAGAACAAAAGAAGAATGTCAACTGTCTTTAGCTTATAATGAGACCTTTTCTAGTCTAACCTTAAAAAGATGGACAGATCTGTCTGAGCAGATTAATGCAAAAAAGCCTTTGGTTTCTTAGAAGACCTTCTAATGTCATTATTATAGCTGTTTTGACTATATCTGGGCACCAATAAATGAATAATCTAGGAAGAACCCGTTTATTAAAGACATAACTGTGGAAAGATGGTGCATCAAAAGCAGCATGGCCAGCAGGTTGAGGGAGGTGATTCTGAACCTTTACTCTACATTGGTGAGAACTACCTAAAGTGTTGCATCCAGCTCTGGGGTCCCCACCACAGGAAGGACATTGACCTGTTGGAGCAAGTCCAGAGGAGGGACACCAAGATGATTAGAGGGATGAAGCACCTCTCCTATGAGAAAGACTAAGACAACTAAGACTGTTCAGCCTAGAAAAGAGAAGGCTTGAGGATGACCTAATTGTGACCTTCTAGTATCTGAAGAAAGCCTGTGAAAAACATGGAGAGAGACTCTTTTCAAGAGCAGGTAGTCACAGGACAAGGGGGAATGGCTTCAAACTGAAAGAAAGTGTGTTTAGTTTAGATGTTAGGAAGAAATTCTTTACTGGGAAAGTAGTGAGGGACTAGAACAGGTTGCCCAGAGAATCTATGAATACCCCATTCTGGGGTGTGTTCAACGACAGGTTGGATGGGGTTGTAAATAACCTGGTCTAGTGAGAAGTATCCTGGCACATGGCAGGGACTTTGGAACTAGATGATCTTTAAGATACCTTCTAACCCAGGTCAGCCTATGATTCTATGATCCAAGTAGAGTGATCGTCTAAGTGTATATTCTCCTGTGATAAAATTGAAGTGTGGTATTTAATCAGAACTTATGTATTTCCATTTATATTTTATTGGCTCATATGTGTCTAGCACAGAGGTGAGATATATACCTGTCCCTATAATTTTGTGACACTGCAAAAGGAAGTAGCTTATTTACTGTAGGGAATGTGGCTAGTTAAATCTTTCCTGTTGTAAAAGTGGTTGAAGCAAGTTTCTTGAAAATAAAAGAATGGAAATGGAGAAGTCCAGAGCTAAATAAACTGATTTGTTTTATCTAAGATAATTCCAAATTATATTTCTAATAGACCTAGTAAAAAATTCTGAACTCTATGATTGTAAGGATAGCTTACAATGTTGAAACGATCTAATCAGTGTACACAGGTTCTCAATGAAACAGTAACTCAAAATTGTTCATTTGATGAAGTTTGACCCATAGGTGGAGGAAAAATTCTTTTGTGTAGTGTTTCTTTGAAATATTGCTTATTTATTTAGGTTCTGAACATGTTATTAGTCATAAGTTAGTAACATGTTTTTAAACTAAGTACTTTGTCTGTGAAAATCTCATATGTTCTATTGTCTGTTTCATAGTACTTAAAATTAGTACAGGCAAGGCTCATAATTCTGTTAGAAACCAAGGAGTTGAACACTGACATTTTAAAATTCACTTACCAAATTATAGGATCAAAGAAAAAAAAAATGTTTGCTGCTCTCTAGTCAAGCAATTGCCTGGAATCATTGCATGTGAGTGCTTGCTTTGTTTCTAGGACAGTTTACCTGGCTAAATCTCTGTTTACTCAGCAGATCAGGGAAGTACATAATTGCCTACAGTTCTGTGGCAGAGGTTAGGTCACTTAGATCTTTCTTTCTATAAACAGCTCAAAAACATGATCAGAGCAACAGTTTCTTACCTGAGGATTTCCACTCAGTAACTTGAAAACTTCTGATTCTCTCTGAAATAGAACAGAAAACTAAAGGCATGACTTTGCCTCACAAAGTGCAAAAAAATTTCTTACATAGGACAACTGAAAATAATATGACTTTCCAAAATTAAATGTGTGTAGTACCAAAGAGAATTTTTTATTAAGACAAACCAAACAACTATCAGTACATAATTTAATTAGAGACAAACAGTGGCATGTTCCATAGCTAAAGGCCTCTCCAAGAACACAAAGCAATTAATTGTTGTTTATGTGTTTTTAAGCTGAGCTCAAGCTCTCATAAATTTAAGCAGCAATTGGTTCTGCTTGATAAAAGTTCACACAGCCCTGAGACTCTTAGGAGACAAGATAAGAGATGTGTAAATCTCCAGTAATGTGTTGCAAAAACACAGTTTTTTCTTCTCTTAGAGAGCTAAGGGCTGCACAGTTCTGCTAAGATGACAGTTGTGAATAGTAATTCACAATTCTCCAGCAGAACTTGGAACATAAGTGGGGATTGCAAACGTTACCAGGTGTGATCTATCAAAATGTTGAAAAACTTGAAACTGAAATTCCAGATGATATTCAGTATAGGTTTCTATGAAAAAGTGTTGGCTTTTTTGTTTTGTTTTGTTTTGTTTTTTTATCACCGGCAAATTCTGATGATTACTTACAGACATTCTGCATATGTTTTAATGTATATTTCTAAACTTATGCATCCCCTATTGTAATTGAACAGTCTGTCTTTTCAATAACTGCTCTTTTCCCATGATCCTAAAGCTGGGTACAATTGCTTTGTTTCAATCTGCAATGAATAAATACATATGCGTATTTTAAAGTGAAAGATTTCTAAAGCTGAAGCAGTTCTATAGGCATGAAAGTGCAGGACAGCTCTGTAGTTGTGCCTTTATGGAACCCTAGTGTACGGCTCTAGTGACTCTGCTGAAGGTGGTGGTGCTTCATTTCAAATTTCCTGTTATGTATACAGTGACGCAACTTGTACGAACACTTTAGCATACAAACCACTCAGTTTCTAAATGTAGCTTATTTGAGGAGAAAGTATGGCTGAAAAAAAGGGAAAGAAACCTTACAGAGACTGTTTATCCGTACTTGTCTATCTGTTCTTGTTAATCATATCCTTTTCCATTATGTCATGAGATATCACAGATTCATAGAATTGCAGAATGTGTAAGGTTGAAAAGGACTGCAGTGGGTCATCTGGTCCAACCTCACTGCTCAAGCAGAGTGATTTTAGAGCATATTGCATAGGATTATGTTGAGGTGGTTCTTGAACATATCCAGTTAAGAAGAGGTTACAGCCTCTCTGGGCAATCTTTTCCAGTGCTTGGTCACTTACACAGTAAAGAAATTCTTTCTCATGTTCAAGTGGAACTTACTGTGGTTCTTGTTCTATTGCTTGGCACCACCAAGTGGAGCCTGGCTTCATTCTCTTGACACCCTCCCTTCAGATACTTACAGACATTAATGAGGTCCCCTCTCAGTCATCTTTTCTCAAGGCTGAACTGGCTCAACTCCCTCAGCTTTTACTTATGGAAGGGATGCTGCTGTCCCCTAATCATCCTCCTCACTGTCTGCTGCATGCACTCTAGGAGGTCTATGTCTCTCTTGTGGCTCACTCTCATGAGGAGCCCAAAACTGGACACAGCCTCACCAGGGCTGGGTATAGAGGCAGGATCACCATCCTTGACCTGCTGGCAAGCCTCTTCCTAATACACGCCATGATACCATTGGCCTTATTGGCCATGAGGACACACTGTTGGCTCAGGGACAGTTTGTTGTCCACCAGGACCCTCAGGGCCTTCTCTGCAGAGCTGCTTTCCAGCAGGTACAGCAGGCACAGCCTCTACCCCATGCCTGTGGTTATTCTTCCCCAAGTTCAGAACTCTGTATTTGCCTTTGCCGAATTTCAAATGGTTCTTAACTAGAACTGTAGAATTTAAATATAATTTACATATGAAAGCTGCTTGAGACTTATGGAGTGAAGTATCAAATATAACTACTATGACAAGAGCTTTACATGGTAGCAATACATAACGGCCAGTAAGCATTTGGGTGGTATGCATTCTTTTCTTGATGAAGGCTGAAGGACATTACAAAGAGAAACCTTGTGCTTGAAGGATGGCTGAATGCTTAGTAGTACTCTAATCTTTCCCAATCCTTAGTGGTACTCTTAACTGTGTGACTGGAATAACAACTTTATTAGGGATGTGAATGAAGGACTGGCATTATTCACTACCAGAAAACACAAGATTCATTCCTAGTCTCCTTATGAAAGCACACAGCAGAAAGGATTAATGGTATGAGACACTTTTTCATTTGAAGAAGCACTCTTCCTCCTTTCCTCCATGCACAAATCTTGATAGAATTATTCAAAAAGGGATAGTTGGACTTCTACTCAGCAGGATACAAAGTCAAGATGGCAGATAATTTGTGTTTGAGAATCAAGTATCAGATTAAATTGACAAGACTGAGGAAGAAAAGATAGAATTTTAGAGTCATTTAGGTTGGAAAATACCTCTAAGATCATTGGGTTCAGCCACAGAGGTGCTGTAAAAGCAAGGTGAAGTGTTAACTGATAACAGTAAAAGAGTAATGAAGAAAAAGAGTTGATGTAGCTATCATAATGTAACTGTAACTTTCTCATAGTTTGCAATCACACCAGTTTTGACTGTTGTGAAGCTAACATTGAAAAGATAAAAGAGGATTCATTCTCCATTAGGAATTTTGTCCAGCATCCAGCATGTGATGATGCTGAGTTTGTGCCAAGGACTATAAACTGGTACTGAAAATCAGTCTTCTGTATCTAAAAGGAACTAGGTTTGCATGAATGTCATGAAGACAGAAAATTTTGTTTGCTCTGTGTTGCAGAAAGCACTTGTGCTCGTGGGTACTGGGATAAATTTTTTATTCCTTAGCCAGTGTCACTTTATGCCATATTAATGGAGGGTGAGGTGAGGTCTAGACTGTGCTTTTACGGTGACCATTCAAATTGAGAGAATGTATACTTCATAATCCTGTTTTTTCACTCCTTCACTGTGCACTTAAAAAAGAGTATTTGGAGATTTGGAATCTCTGTTGTTTGACAGAAGAAATAATGGCAGTAATTTATTACGTATCTGGCTCACTTAACTTGCGTATTAAGAATGAGAAGATGGGAAAATGCCTTTGTCTGAAATTTTGGAAGAGGATACATATGAATTCTGCATTATACATCTTTATAATAACTGAAGAAGGAAGGAAGGAAGGCAGGAAAAAGAAAGAAAGAAAGAAAGAAAGAAAGAAAGAAAGAAAGAAAGAAAGAAAGAAAGAAGGAAAAAGAAAGAAAGAAAGAAAGAAAGAAAGAAAGAAAGAAAGAAAAGAAAGAAAGAAAGAAAGAAAGAAAGAAAGAAAGAAAGAAAGAAAGAAAGAAAGAAAGAAAGAAAGAAAGAAAGAAAGAAAGAAAAAGTAGAACACAAGGAAATCATTGGAATGGGTTGACTTACACTGTATCATAGAACATACCAGTTACAAGACTGGCAAGCATTTAACATCTGCCTAATTTTTAGGCTTTACAATGTTGTCTTGTCAGGTCAGGGCTTGCTGTTTTTTTAAAATCTAATAGTTCTTTACATTTGTGGAACTCCATCATTAAAAAGAAACAAGTTATGGATTTTCCTTGAAGTATTGGCATACTGTGTTGCTTTTGTGTTTTATATCTGAGTCATGATAGGTATTATTAGGTTACACAAGTGACACAAAACTCAGTTGCAATGTATGAAGTAATTGCTAGATTATTTTTATTTCCATACTTGGGTTTACATGACTTACAAGGAAGAATACAAAGAAATTTCTTTAGAGGCAATGAATTTGATCTTTTTTTCCAACATTTGCATCGTCTGCTGTGGAAGAATACATCAGTTCTCTTTCCACTCATGATGACACCCATGACAAGCTCCTTCAGTTGAGCTGAACATTGGTCTTGTTGAATCATTTGCCTGACTGGAAGCAATAGATCCACACATTTTCTCTGGGAAAAGTAATTACTGTGTGAAACACTCACCTCTCCCAGTAAAATCAAAGTACTCCACAGTAAGGAGCATGGCATCAGTCAAGTCCGGAACAGACATGAGCTTTGAAGATTACATAAACTATGTTTTCTAGTTGACAAAATACTCAAAGGCTTAAGTTTATGCTTTTATTCTAAACAAAACTTCCCAAACATAAATCAATATGGTAGCATTTGAATCTCAAGAAATAACAAGAACTCAAACACTAAGTATAGTTTTCAGCACTTCATAACTACTCATTATGCTTTTTCCCCAGTTTTCTTTGTTACTTGTTTCCTGTCTCTGTTCAGAGCCAGCACATTTTTGGCTTTCAATTTGAAGCATGAAGCACTGCCAATCAGCAGGAAATATAATACAGATAAGATTAATACAAAGTCTTTTGAACTGCTAAAATGTCTGGATGGGAAATCGATGTTGAATTGTTTACATTTGGCACAAGAAGAAAAAGTTCCATTTTTAAATTCAAAGCCTCTCCACCTTTGTAAATGAAAACAAGTCACATGGGTCACACAGAGTTCCACTTTTGTAAAATACATCATAAGTCTGATAAAAGCTTTTATAAATCAGCAATTTTATCTGTAGCTTGCTTGAAAGTAATTCTGCAGCTTAAAAGGAAATGGTCCTTTTCCCTGTGTCCTTTAAAAAACTACTGTATCAGTAACATGTTTATGACACAGTAAAAACACTAAAATATTAAGAACAGGCTCATTGGTATTTTAATCCCTTTAAAGAAATATGCTATATTTTTGCATAACTTTAATTTTTTCGTGTTAGTCCTCTACTTTTATTTTATTGAGGATATGTATCCAGAACTCATCACTTCAGGTCCTGTTTCAACTTTTCTTTGTTTAATTTGCAAAAAAAAATCTTTGTGGAAGACATGTCCTCAATCCCCCTGAATTCTGTGATTCTACAGATTTGCTGGGTGCAGATAAGGAAAACATCCTGTCCCAATTCTCTGAACATTTAGGAGCATTGGAACGAAAAGTTAATGGTCACATTTGTATCAGGTGTTTTTATATCAGCTCTTACATGTGTGCAGGAGATAGCAGACAGATTCTGGATGCCACTAAATCTCAAAGATGAAGTTGAGAACAGCATCATCTTTCAAACAGTTAAGCATTGCTAATGAGTACTAATCATATGGCAAATCAGAGAGTGAGAAGCATTCACATAACTGCAGGTTGTTATATGGAAGATCTTATATTTCAAAGCCAGCAGAAGCAGTCAAAACTGAAAAAAATGTTCAGAATAGACTTGCCAATAAAAAAGCACTTCAGCAATTGAATATGCTCTCCTGGAAGTGCAGGAAAGGAAACTTGTTTGGAGAAGGAACCTTGTGACATTTTTGGGGTTGGATGGTACACACTGTCAGTGATGGCTGTGGTTGAACAGGCACAAAATAATTCAGGGAGAAAAATCTCTTGAAATTATAATTAAGGATTATACAGTTGGTAGAAGCATTATTTCAGGGTTAGGACTTAAGTTACTGCTTATGCTCTCATCTTCTTCAGTTCACTTACTGCAGAAATTTTCATATGAAACATGTCTTTTTGCCAGTGTTTTTTCAAAGCAGAGGTCTTAGAGCTACAAACTTTGTTGAATATTATGGAATCCTAAACCATCCTGGCTGCATGTCCTCAAGGATATTGCAAATCTAGTGACTGAGGTTACATAAAAGCCATATTTTTTTCCAAGGGATTTTTAGGCCAAATATCTAAGTATTGTTAAATTTAGTGCAGGTGAAAATTTCTCCTACTTCAACTAGTAGCTGCAACCTCATTGATTCCTTAACAGGTTGATGCTAACAAGAACAGAATTTAACTCTGTTAAGAATGTTGAAGGATACAGTAGCAATACTGGAATTATATGAGTGAACATATATTTTTTCAGCTTATGACTTGAAGACACTTCATAAAGATACTATATTTCTATCCACAGTTTCTGAATAGTCATTAGTTGTATTTTTAACACAGTCTTCAACTAACATCGTAAGTGTTTGCACCGAGCTTTGTGTAATCTTGTCTTTAACTCTTGGATGGCTTTATCTTTCTTAATTGTGTATGCAGAGCTAGGAGCTTAATCTGAATTCTAATTGCTTGCAGTTTCTGCTGATGTGCCTGTAGCTTTCAAGGCAAACTTCCTGAAGGAAGGTTAGGGAAAATATAAGCCAACTGGTAAGTGGGATAAGGAGCCTGATGAAGATTCAAAAAAGCTCAGGTACTCAATGCCTCTTTTGTCTCCTTCATCACTGCTAAGATAGGCCTTTGGGAAGCCCAGGGCTCTGAGATCAAAGAGAAACTCTGGAGCATAGAAGACTTAGTATAACCCTAGAGGGAATACTTGAACCAGCTGGACATACATCAGGCCTGTGGGGCCTGATGAGTTGCACCCACAAATACTGATGGACAATCTTGATTGTCTTTGAAAGGTTATGGCAATTGGGAGAGGTATCTGGAACCTCTAAAAGAATAAATGTCATTCTAATCTTTAGATGCAAGCCACTTGGTATCATCTCAGAACCTCATATGGTGCTAGAGAATATACTCATGGCAAACGTTTCCAGAAACACAGAGGACAAAAAGATGATTAGCAGTAATCTGCATATATTTATGAAGGGGAGACATGCTTAACAAATCAGATAGCCTTTGTGAAAAGAAGAAAGTTGATCTAGTTTGCCTTGACTATGGTAAGGTCTTTGACACCCTCATAGACAAGCTAACAAGGTACAGGTTAGATGAATAGACATGTGGGTAGTTTGAAAACTGTTTCAGTGGCTGGTCCAAGAGGGTTGTGATCACAGGCACAAAGTTCGGTTGGCAACCAGCCATCAGCAATTTGCCTCAAGGGACTGTACCAAAGCCACTAGTGTTTAACATCCTCATTGATGAACGCTGCACTGAGACAGAGTGTGGCCTCAGAAAGTTTGCAGACAATGCAATCCCATGAGGAGTAGGTGGAAGGGTTTGTGCCGTCCAGAGGGACCTTGACATGCTGCAGAACTGAGCAGAAAGAAATCTCATGTAGGCCAACAAGGCAAAATATGAAGCCCTGCCTCTGAACAGGAACAGCTCTAAGCACTCATATACATCCCACAGGTGACCTGTTGGAGAACAGCTGAAAAAGACATGGGAGTTCTAGTAACAATCTGACCTCTCATCAAAAAGGGTCAACGGCATTCTGAGCTGCATTAGGCAAAGCACTGCCAGCAGGTTGAAGAAAGTGATTGTTCCCCTCCGCTCAGTACTCTTTAGGCCACGCTTGGAGTGCTGGGATAAGCCCTGGGTCTCCCAGAGATGAGGGGAAGGGAACATGGCAGAACTTAGAAGAAATGCCTGAAGTTCTATAATACCATTCTTCTTTCCCTTATAGTTGCATGTCTCAAACTGGAAACTTATAATTTAGGATAGTTTTATAAGTCCCTTTAAAACGGAAGATGTGGGAGTTTGTGTGGCACCTGAACACGGTGTGTGCTTTTTCTCCTCCAGAAACACAAATGCAAATATATTGTTTATTTTATTTCTATGTAAACGCATGGTTCACTCCTTCCCTTTTTTTCTTAAACTTGTGTGTTTGCTGATGATGGAGGAAAGCATATGTTCAGGAATATTCGGTATCTGGCACCAACATGCCATGAAAAATACCCTGTCAGATTACCCAGGAAATCCTTTACATTGAACAGCACTGATTAGAGATGCTTTTGAAAGAAACTTCTTTTTTCTAGTTCACCACGATGAGACCCAAAGCTCCTAACTATTTTATTGCTTATTTGGCTAGCTGTTACGGTTTCAAAAAGTTGTTATGTCTTTAGACACAAGTTTGCTGTGAAGTCAGGAGTAGCTGGGAAAGGAAATGTTGTGCAGCTCTGAGAATTCAGAGCGTAACAATGAACACACTTGTCTGCCAGCTATGAACGGGGGACTCTGTGGTTGTCCAATACCATGCTCTGTGATATTTGACTTCACTCAGGTACTGAACACCTTCTTAATGTGGTTATTCATATCAATGAGTTTGCTCATTGTGAAGCAGGTTGAATAGCTGTGTTTCAGGTCTCTGCTTTGATCACAAGTATGTTTTTGTACAGTTTTTTTTGTTGTTGACAATACTGCTAATATTCCTGGTCCTCTTCTGCATCTTGTGGTGGTTAATATCAGGAGAAAGCTGTCATGAGTTTGTGTGTAGACTTTTCTGTAGCTTGCAGAATGAGGGAAGAAGGTAAAATATGTCCTGTATCTGCCTTTTATTCTTCTTTTTTCCCAAAGTCCAGCCAGCAATGCCCACTGCAAGAACAAGCAGAAATGTAATCTATTTGCCTGAAATCACTCAAACAGCTCATAGAATGGAAAAAAAAAAGAAAAAGTTTAAGTATGAGGAATCTCAAACAAAGTTTAATTAATTTAGTAGTAGTTTAATGAGAACGTGGACATAAGCATTTGCCTTGGGAAAGCTAATTTGGGTATTTAATTTCTCTGTAGGGAGACATCATGTTTTCAAATGACAATAGGCACAACAAAAACTCAGTGAGAATAGGTTCTTTTCAGTCAAAAGCATCAGCTGGCTTTGGGATTTGAACTTTTGATTCTATGGAGCCCAGATTTCAGTCTTGATACTTGTTCATTTAATTGATAATAAGTGTAACCAAATAAAAACGGCATAAACTTTTGTCTAACTAATTTTGATATTAAACTATGTTGGTGATAGCTGTAGTGTTTGCCAAAACAAATGTAGTTATAATGCTAAGCTAATCAGGTGTAGAAGTTCTCAATAGTTTTGTATTTCTATGCTTTCTTTCTTCAGCTCTACACTGTGGCTGACCACCTTCGTAAAACATGTATGGTGACATCTCTGTGGCAGATTCTGCTTTATAATAGTTGCACCTTGCTGACTTGGTTGATGACTTTCTGAAGTAGTTTCTAGGGTCTCAAAGATTAAGGAAGAACATAATTTGCTTTTGTCGGGAGTGTGTCAGTCAATGCATATATTCAAAAATCCCCCTCCTAGATGGCAATGTCCCAGCGTGGAGAGCACCCTATGTGTATCAGTGGGAAACTCTTAGAGATCCAGGACTTTAAACAACAGAAAATAATCATGATTCAATGAGACTAATTTAAGAAAAACATTTTTTCACAAAAATGCGAAGGATTTACTATTTGACTCACTTGCTCCTGGGTTATGAAATCAGGTGGACAGCCATAAAAGTCAACAGTTATATGTTATCTGATTTATACTTTTTACATGTAAAAATTCTGAATTAAGGCATTTTTTGCAAGCTATTTTATTTCATTCCAAGTAATGTTGATTCTTCATAGGTATCTGGTTTTCTGTTCAATTCACCTCAGTTAGAAAATTATGCCTTATTTCAAATTTGGATCTGTCTAACTTCACTACCCAGTAGTTGATTCTTATTACACCATGGCCAGCAAGGTTAAAAATCTTCCCAGCAACAATTATAATTTTCTTTTGTGAGTTCCTATCCACAGTGATCATGACTCTTCTCAATACTGTATTCTGAGACCTGAATAAATTAAGAACTTCTAAATCTTACATCACAACACATCTTCCTTCTTCAAACTTTCTAGTATTTTCCCTGCCTTTTTGGCAGTGTGAATAGTAGGACAAGACAAAACAGAGGACCAGCTGTAGTGTCTGACCACAAAAAATGTTAACTCTATATGTTTACAACTTATTCATCTGAACAGTGAAGTCATGGTATCTGTGAAGGAAAGGTAAAAGAATGGTACTGGTACAGCTGAATTTGTTGGTGAACTTGCATCAGTATGGTGTCCATCTGATTTATTTGTAATGTGTTGGCAACTTAACTTGTGCACCAAAAATTGAACAACTGAATTTTCAATCAGGACTATTCTTCTCTAGGATTTTTTAATTGCTACAGGGTAAATCATTCTTTGCAGAATCAAACAGATTTTCTCCCTTTGGTATACACAAATTTTGTGAACAAACCTCATGTTATGAGTGTTACCTAAGCTGTATCCAACAGTGCTTTTATGAATCTTTAGCCTTCTAGAAGCATACTAACCTTAACAAGTCAGATTTTAGGGAAGATAAAACACTTAGGGATGTGTTGTCTGAATGGAGAGGATCTGTGATGTGTGAGTTAACTTTCTACCTCCTCTCAGATGTAACAGGAAGTGACTGTGTAGTCAGTGCTGAGAGTGAGTGTGTGGTGCCACCTTTTCTTCTCACCTTTTTCCAGCAGTGGCCTTAGCCGATTGCAGAAGTGTTGCTGTTAGGAGGAGGGACAAGCAAAGAGCGGCTACTCAAACTGTGGCATGGCCTTTGGTGGCTCATATAACAGTAGCCACCCATTTGATTGAAGGAGGATGGCAGCTTTTAAAGTTGTCCACTGAGGGGTGTTGGACACCAAGAGGCTGCTAGTGTTCAGTGCTTGGTTGAGGAGTTTGCTACTGTAATGATACAAAGTGCGAGAAAAGCTGTTTATGGCTATTCAAGCACTGTTGTTAGTGGATCTATTTTCAGATATTTACTTCTGGGACTAGTATTTAATATGCCTGAAGCTTTAAAATTCTTCCCTTGCCATCTAGCCTGGAAGTGCTCTTACAAAGAAGTGAAATGTAGAATGCTATGTCTATTAAAGGTTAATCAAATTGATATGTAAATTGTACTTTGGCATATCTTTGTATACTTAACATATTATAAAATACATTAAGTACAGAAAAAAAGTAATGTATATAGAAAAAAAAAAAATCTGCTGCTGTGCTTGGCTGATTGCTTAATATTGATAAGTGTGTTGTACCATGATCACCATGTCAATAAAACATCATGTAAATTGCTTTTTTGCTGGGGTAAGGAAATAATAAAGGGGCAATTGCCTATAACCTGAATATTAGATATGTCTGAGCAGATTTTCTAGCTGTAAATTCATAGGCAATTCAAAATTAGAATTTTAGATGTAAATTATTTTCAATTCCATTTTCTGTGTGATGAAAACAGACATAGTAAAAACCCCAGACCTGTCACCAGTGGCTTCTTGTATGGCATTTCTATTCCCCCTTGTCTCTTATAAACTAAGAATACAAATGGACTTACATAGAGGCACATTTTATGTTACTTTACATGAAAACTCCTTAATATGTAGGAGGAAAATCAAAAAGATTAAGGAGTATTAGAGGTCAGTATTATTTAACACACTTAAAGTTATTTTGATCCTGTGGAGAAATGTTGATGACAAATCAAGTTAGGCATTTCTTTTGATGTTGAAGCCTCTTTATGGGGTCTTAGGATAAAGGCAAATTCACTGGTTTCCTACTTTAGCGTAATCTGGAGCTAAGCATACTTGAATGTGTGTGATACAAGAAAATGTAATCATGAATTTAAAGCAACAGCCTTACTCTGAAATTAGGAGGTATTGATGTAAGGTACACTGAATGAGTATTTCATTGTTGTGATGCAAGTCACATTTCATTGAGATGACAAATTAGTTTCTGAGAATTGGGTACGTAGGATGAACTGTAAGGAAATTAGGATAGAAATGCTTAGAGCAGTCTGACTGTACAGTCTCTGTAGGAAATAAGATTCAAGATTATTTTAGGCCACAGGAATTGTTTTACCCTTTAGGAATTGTAGCTGATAGAACAGGGAGAATTATGACAATGCAACTGGTTTTTTTCTCAGTATTTTTCTATCAATAGAAGTTCAGGCATGGAAATAGTTGCTGCAGCATGGAAATGCTGTTGCTGGTTTACTTTTTCTGGTTTCCAAAACTGCCATAGGCTCATTGATGCTTGTTCTCAGTATGGTGGATTTAGTAGCAAAATATACATGGTAGGTCTCCTGTAAAAAGTAAGCCTAAGTAACGTTCTCTGTTGCACATTTTGTCATTAGCACTGCTTCTTGATGCTTTTTTCTTTTCTTAAATCTATATCTAAAAACAATTTCAGTAAGATGATAAAAATGAAGTGTATGACAAGGAAGGAAGGATCATAAAAAGTAAAATTTGAACGTACATTTAAACTCATCCTAGACGTTCTGCTACATATCAGTGCAAGTTTTAACATAAAAGACTAAGAACAATGCAATCACATGTTTCAGCCAGACCTAGAACAGAAGCCACTTGTAGCCAGATATAACAGACTTTTGGAAGAAGGAACCTAAGTTTGGAAAGTAGCTGGCTGACCAAATGTGTCTGTAGTGCAGCAGTTTTACATCTATCTGCTCCTACCCCTCAGAAATTATGCTTTTTGTTGCCTTAGTGTCCAATCTATCTCTGTCTTTGCATTCCTAATTTTTGGGCACTGTTCTTGGGATGTCACCTGACGACATAACTGTATAGTGATTAAGATTACTTAACAATACACATTAACATTGCACATAAGAGATAATATAAACAAAATTGTCTTTATTAGGATGAGGTCTGTTGTTTTGATAAATGTATTCATTTTACCAAAGAATGCTATTTCAAAATGAATGTGATATTAGATCAAGTTTCTAATCTTTTGAAATGAAATTAATTGCTTGCAGTTCTTTTCAGAATTTCTTTCTCTCCCTGTAGGCATGTTTACAAATTGGAACTCCAGTCTGCCCAGTTTCTCATCCTTCTCTCTCCCTCCACCAGGAACTGCCAGTATGTATTGTGTACAGTGCTATATCTTTTAAGAAGAACATACATAAACTTGCACTTCTTCAGACTTCAGTCCATAGGTTGCACTGTAAGAATAAAGGGGAGAGTGTCTTTTTAATATATTTTTTAAAAATCAACTTTAAAATAAAACATCATTATTAACTCAAACTTGTAGATTTAGGACAAAGTCTTTTCTTGTATGACCATCAGACTTTCTAGCAATAAGCAGTTTTTCAAGAATTCTCAGTTTTGTAATTTACTGTAAGTAAGAAGGGAGGAAATAATAATTAGAAAATACTGGTAAGGCAAAATGAATAATTCTCCCTCTCTAACTTCTTTTTAATTGAAGGGCACTGTCATCTATTCTTACCCAATCCTTAGCAAAAAGTGGTTCCTATTTAATCTTTGTAATCCTGGCTTTGAAGCTGCTGCTGCTTTGTAATTTTCTTTATGAGTAACAATCACAGCAGTGGTTTTGATTAAATGATTACCCACTGGCCTGCTCTTGAATGAAATGGCATATGCACTCTGCTAAGTTGCAAGTAAGTGCTGTGAACTTTGTAAATTTCTGCAGAGTGAGCAAATTCAAAATATCATTACCTACTATTATTATGAATTAGCTGTAACACAAAATGTAACATATTACTTTCTTTGAATGGGGAAGGGGGAAAAAACACGGCCTGACAAAGGTCAAAACCTTCTATCGTGCTTGTTGCAAGTATGTGTATATAGATGGGAAATGAGTGCCTGTGTCAGCAAGCGCTACTTCAGTAAGAGCTTGAAGAGTCCTAAGGTCTTTCTGCTTTTCTCTGTTGTGCTTTAAAGCATTAATTTCCTCTTTGACATGTTTTCCAGAACTGTGTGAATCATGTAAAATCTTCTACTACGAGGCTGACAGCCCATTTTCCAAAAGGAAATTCTACAATTTATCAGCATAGAGCTAATTAACATGATGTTTGCTCTTAGGTTTTCTCTATTTGTTTTTAAGCATTGTTGTATGCTGAAGTATTATGTTCAGTGGCACACCCACAATAATAGCAGCATAAGATGAAGCATTTGCAACTTCAGGAAGATCAGAGCAAAAAGTTAACAGTCTCTCTGAGTGTATGTCCGACGTAGTTGTTTTGCAGGTTTGTTTGAATTTGTTCTCTCTTTTTCTTGACTTCCCAAAGCAACTTTTTTCCTTCTTCTTTCATGATGAAAAACAAACCCATACTTGAGTATGATAGTTGTTTATGAGCTACTCTTTGGGGAAAGGAACAAACGTAAATGGTTTCCCACAGAAATATCTAATACCCGATGGTACTGATATAACTCTTCCTGGTATTGTGCTTTATGTCAACTCCTCAGTTTCATTAAAATTTATAGTTAACCAAGATCCCCGAGCTTGCATCTGGATTTATGGAAATATTATTTGTCTAGGAAAAAAACCAAAAACTGGTGCTCTCCAAAAATTTAACAGCCTATCTTCATTTCCTCCAGAAAAGCAATAGTAAGTTTTCATCAATTTCATGAAAAATGTATTTCCTTGTCTAGTAATGTCACAAAAGGGCAGAAATGTGCATTCTGCACACTGCCTCATGGCCTTTTCTACTGTACTTTTGCTTGTTTGCTCCTTACTGTTACATAGAAATATATGGCGTTTAGTAATCTGGAATTAGGATAAAGCAAAAGGACAGGAAGAGTCTGAGAGAAAGGAGTTGGTAAAGGTAAATGACAAAGGAGGCAAAGATAATAAGAAGCTGAGAGACAATTTTCTCCATTGAATAGAACCCCAAACAAAAAACACCAAAAACCACAAACAAACAAAAAAGGAATATCAATAAAATTATTAGAGGGAAACAGGATACTAGAAAAGAGTTGATACTACATCATGATCAACATTATTAGCAATAGGGTAATGTGTACATTGTAGTGATATTCACAGGTCCAAGTTATGCTGTGCATTTTCCATACAGATACTGCTCGATTTTTTCTAGACACTGATCTCCCACTTCTCTTGTTGCCTTACCAGACTTCCCAGTTGTCCTTTACTATTTCTATTCCTTTCTTCTCTCATGAAATAGTCACAGAGAATTTCTAATTTCACCCATGGTTTGCTGAAGCAAAGCTGTCTTTGAAAAAATATGTGTTTTGGGAACAGAAGAACAAGTGGTGAAAGGAGAGGTTATTCCCCATGAACTTCACTACTGGATCTTACTTAAAATAATTGTGTTTTTGAAATCTGGATAATTTTGACAGAAATGGTCTAAAGTGAAATTTTTATATGTGGTAATCAGCATGAAACAGCACCCTTCACATGTGTGTATGAGCAGTGACCTCTAACCAAGTTTAGTTGCACTGAAAATAATATTTTAGCTTTTAACACATTTAGTATTTTCCTGGAAAGTTTCAAGCGTGATGTAAAATAATTGCAAAATGTAATCCTTCATATTTTGGAAAATACTAAATTTCTAGAGCTAGTACTTTAGACCGATGTCATACATACAGCATAGTGTGGGGTTTTTAACTAAGGCTGGGACATCTTTTAGCTTTGTTACTACCTCGTTGATAGTTAAGCATTTTCACAAAATAACAAAATTTCTCCTGGTTTTTTTTTCTGTTGAGGAATATTTATCAATTAAGTGCCTCTTGAAGCCTTTCCTTACTACAGAAAGAGATTGTGGGGACCTGCTCCTTATAACATTTGCTATTTTGATGTTAATACCATTAAGTGTGTGTTATTTTGAGAGAGAGAGGAACAAGAAATACATGAATCTTTCTCATTATCTTATGCACATGACAGACAAATCTGTGTAATTCAAGCCTCATGTATAACTTGGCTATAGGCATGTACATACTACTTAGTAGGTTGGTCTTAGTGTGGGGAAAAAATGGATCAAAATGTGGTAGGGTGTACAGTATATCTGACTTAACTAACAAATAAGCCATCAAGGGAGTGTGTCCATAGGAGAACTTTTGAAACCTCCCTCTAGTTAGAGGGCATTAGAAATTTTACTTTTTTTTGCTAATTGATTACTGATCAGCTGCACTGCTGACTGAACATGTTTGCAATCTACATAACCTGTTTAAAACATTAGTATTTTGAATACTGACTGACAACTTGATAACACTATTGCTTTGGATTGGGGTGATGGGTTCAAGAGTACTTATACATGTCCAGTAACATTTCTTCAACATCATTTAAAGTGCCATTTTACTGCAAATATTTGCACAATATATATATTCCATCTTCTGTTATTTCTCAGATTCTTAGAAGTGTTTGCTTTATGAAAATAAAACGAAGTCTGTTGAGCTGTGGCAAGTCATGTGGTGAGAGAAGGCAGGCAATGTAATGAAGTTTATTTTCCTTTTTAATCACTGCAAACAGTGATTTAAATCACTTGGAAGGTCTCTAGCTATCTATGTTTTTGAACTGATCTCTCTATCCCACCATTGCCACTCCTTATCCAGTAAGCCAAGACTGGCAAATGGTGCTTCTGAAGCACGTATTTAAGAGTACACATATAACCACAGCCTCTTGTAAATCACATCTGACAAACATCATTGCTTGGAAATAGCTCAAATAATTCAAGAACCACACTGAAATGCCAAAAATACCAAAGCAGATTCCTCTTGGTCACTATCTCTCATGTGGTTTCTAGCATTCTTCTCATATTGCGTCCAGATTTAGCAGCCACAGCTTCAGTTCCAGCCTGTTTAAGGACACATTACCTTGGCACCAGTAGTCATTCAATTAGAGATTTGTGGTGGAAATCAGAGTTATTGTTCTTATTTGCAGGGTATTTTTTTTGTGATTGTGATTGAGAATAACCAGAAAATAAAAGATAAATTACTGCCTACGTCATAAAATAAAATATTCTTGTAGGGATTAAGAAATCTTGTTACTGGCAGATCTCCTTTATGAAAGCCATCAATGTAAATCCTTTGTGACACAGAGAAGTGAAAGCATTTGAAATAGCTCTGTGTTTCTGGAACTACAGATTGTGCAAACTGCATATTATTCCTGATGGAAACTCTGACATCTGTAATTTTATTTATATTCCTTGATCACAACACAGAACTACAGAAAAATGTATTGAATGGCCAGTTCCTGTTTGAATAATCTATGGCAATTTAAGATTTTTAGGCACACTAGCAGAAAGAAAGGAACCAGTTCCCAGTGGCAGTAAGTAGGGAATCTAGGAAGATTTGTTGGAGGAAAAAGGCACTTTGTTTTTTAGCATTTGTCTGGAACTGGGGTACTGAGTGATCTAGATGTAATGCATTTAATAGTTCATCTCTAATGACCTCTAGTAGTAAAATCAAAAAAAGAAGAAATAACTCATGACACAACTACCCACATACCACACTACCACATACCAGAGCCTTTGTCTTACATCTCATTTCAGTGAAAAGATGTCTTGCCTTGGGTCAACCTACCCTGTACCAAATTGTGATCTGCAAATGAAGGAAATTACCTGGTAAGAATGAGATGCACCTTTGGAAAAAAGAAAAGAAAACAAAACNGAACAAAAATAAACCCCCAAACAATGACAACAACAAAAAACTCCAACCCTATTTCTCTATTCATGTTTTAATTTGGAAGGCTAATTCCAAACTTAAGGTAACAAATAGCCTATCTTTGGGCTGTTCAGTTTTATCTGATTTAAAGGCAGCTGCAGAGTTACTTCGTTATAACTTCCCCTGTAGACAAGCAGATTCTTTATGCCACTGTTTCAGCCCACGGAGCCAAATAATTTCCTTTTTATTGCAGTATTTTTAGACATTGGATACATCTGGAAAAATATTCAAGCAGATAATTAGATTGCATTAGCAATGTGTCTGTTGTGGTTTCCCTGATCCCAAAGAAGGCAGCCCTTTATGAAGCACTTGGCCACAGCCTCTGCAAAATCTGCTGTGTAAATTGGCCCACACTAAAGCATGTGGAAAACATTTTTTGGCTGAAACTTGAAACCATTCATGTGGCTTTGAGGCAGGGAAGCTCAGCCTGCCAACATCAATAGAACTTTGTACTACAAACCAAAATGGTCATTTAGACATGTGTACTTTCATGCTCACAAATGCACTGAGGTCAAATATTTTTTAATCTTGGGAATTTTTCCTCTTTATACAGCCTCATATTTCACGCAGGAAATGAGGCTGAGTACAACAAACACAAATCATTGAGACTGACAGGGCATATTGGGTTCAAAACCCAAGCTTTGACTGTAATTGCTCTCCAAAGGCCTTTGGCTCAAGGTAACTGTTGATTTAGTTCAGCTGTTTCAAATCAGCACTGTAAGGTCTTGCTAAGACAAACTGGTTAGGCCACATTACATTTGTACCGTTGGATCCCTCGGGTGCAAGTATAACACAGTTAGCATTTTAAAAGATTGCATTTGTCTGTACACTGCAGGCAGCAATTACAAGCAAGCAAATCTTTTGTGAAAGATGATGTGACCTTCCTTTTGGTAAAAGAGTGATAATGGCTTCTTGTGGAGGAAAAAATAATGTTTCTATTCAAAGTTCAGAGAGGGATGCCACCCTGTTTCACATGCAAGTCAGTCCTGTCAGAAATTTGTTGCTAGTACTTTTTTTTTTTTGCTTTGATAATGCTTGCTTAGTTAAATAGCATATATCTCTAGAATGTCTAATTTCTGTCACTCCCCTGCAGCAAAAATATTGTACCACCTTCTCAGGGAGGAAACATTACTAAAATAAAAAAGCTACCTTTCCCCTTCATGAAGTAAGAAGTTGACACTCACTCAATTCCACGGTTTAGTTTTCTGTATTATTGACTGCTTCTGACACAAACTGGATCTGACTTTTCAGCAAGGGCAGTTCTGGAGGCTTACCTAACAGGATATAAATCTGCTTGGTGCATTATATTCTCTTACCGTTCTTAGCAATGTAAGTGCTGAAGTGTGATTTATTCCAGTATACCCATCTGTCTGTCTACAATCAGAATTTGCATAGTAAAGATCTAATTCCTGAGAAGGAAAGGATGGTGAACTTATGCCAGGTTTAATTCACAAAATGCTGTTTTACAGGTTGATTCTTCCTGGCCCAAAGGTTATTCCAGAGTGTCACACAGTGGCTTAAAAATCACAGCTGAAATCAACTGGCCTGAACAAACTGCTTTAAACACAGTACTAGGCTGTAGAAGCAGGAGGACTCTAAGTCACTTGTCACCCTACTCATTAGTCAACCCCTGCTGCAAGTACTGCTGGTGGACCCATTGAACAGGTGTTGCAGCACACAAGGCATGCCGTCTGCAGAAATCCCCCACATGCACAGGTGTATTGGGAAGGGGTGATGTTGGGTTGACTGTACTGCCTTTCTGCCAACTGGGCAATACAGGTGGGCAGGTGATCTGGGAATATGTCTGATTAATTTAGAAGATACTAAGTATCATGTCTGTTTGTGTGTAAGTGGCAGCATTCCTGTTTACTCATAATAGAGTGTATTGTTTATGTTTCATATGATTTTTTGCTTTTAATGACAAACAGTCCTGAGGCTCCTTTTGTCCTTTTTTTTTTCAAGTATACCACATATGTATCCTCAGATCTAGTGTTAATTGACAAGAGCCCTGATTAATACCATCTTTATAGTCTTTAGTTCCCTTCCCAAGAGTTGAGAGGTTGTTTCATCTCCTTTATTGCCTTTTCCAAATCAGATGGTCAATTCATTGCCAATCCACCACCTCAATTGTCTGTGCCGTGCCAAAGAGACACAAGCAGTTCTCCAGAATATGAAGTACATTTTCTGAATCATGGCTTGCATTCAGCCTGACCTTTCTCAGGCAGACATGAACTCATTTTGCCTGTGCTCCAAAACAGCTAGAAACCTTGTTAGTACAGACCCAGTCTGGACCTAGTAAGTGGTCTGGTGAGGCTGATATTCTAGTTTGGATTTGGCAGTGCATCTTGTGGCTTTGAGCCGACTGGGATCTAGGCAAGGCAAGTTCATGTCTGTCTGTAAATCACTGCACAGATGTGTCCCTGATGAAAACGTATAGTCTGGGTGAGAAGCTTGCACTGTCAATTTTTTGTTACCTTTCTCCTCTGGGTAAGTGGAAAGATTTCATCCCTTTGCTCCATGAATCATGTTTCTTTTCTCTTTTTTACATTAAATTTGATCCTGTACAATTATCTTTATATCCGCTTTGCTTTCAGGAAGCCTTTAATTCCATGTTGCAGAAAAAACCCAAAGATTTTTGGAACTGGGTTCACCTATTCCTGTCTTAATTACTTTTTTTAGTAGAGAAGGGGGATAGAAATGAAATATCATCAAATGCAGGTTCATGTGACAGAGTAGTTTGAACAGACTCAAATCCCTCATAGTTACTGTGTGTGTTTGTGTAAAATGCCCAAAACATTCTTTAAACATTAAAGAAAATTTATCCATTTTCTCCTGTGAGGTATTTGGGACTGGTTGTCAATATGAAGGCATTAATTTACAGCCAGATATTCGTTTCTTGAAATTTTATTGTCTGTTCCTGGAAAGGTGGATGTTGTCATGTCTGCTGACAAAGTTGACTTTTAATAGTAGTAACCAGGAGTAGTCTTAGCACACCTTAGCAAACAAACCAACCCCAAACCAGAGATCACAGAAGATTACTGCAAGTCTTTTTGAGAGACTAGAGAATGAAGATAACACCAGCACCATGTACAGTAAGGAGACTGTGATAGTGAAGAGAAGATTCTGGACTGAGAGATGACCTTACAGTAAGTATATGTAGAGTTGTATGCAAAACTGTTTTGATAACCTATTAAAAACTATTTTCATGCCTTTCCCTATATTTTGTCCTCCAGTTTATGGAAGAATAGATTTGCATTCCATCTATGGAATGATAGTATACTGATCCTGACTTAAAAAAAAATATTTTTAAGTGAATTTGTTACAATGTCATTAAGTACTGAGCATTTTCCAGTCTCATTGGGGAATAGGCTCCTGGATAATGTTCTGCAAATGTTGGCATATTCTCTCTTGTTCAGTGCTTGCCTGTGAAACTAATCTGTTCATCCTTATTTAATTGTATAAGATCTCCATTATTAGCCATGGCCCTGGTATGGTCCAAATTCACTAATATAAAAACAAAAATAAAAGTAGTGAATCTGACAAACACTTAGGCTTTCCATAAGAAAATTGTCCCATTTAAGAATAGCTAACTGGTACAAATAAGCACTTTCACACGTCAAATTTTATTTTTCCCCAACAGAATCAATAGCAGCACTTTCCTTTCAGATATACATGCTGAATATTATGCTGAAACAAGTGTAGAATAACAGGTAGAAAATATATTTGATACCAGCAGAGTTTCTTGCTTTGACCCAAGTAATGTGCTGATCTTACTTTAAGTGTCTCATATTTAGTGGTCAAATCTGGTGTGATAACCATGGCAGCAAAAGCATAAAGAATTACTTTAAGAAGATGACCTTCCAAACAGTCACAGAGCTGGTGCCCAGTCAAAATGGCATTTTCAAACACCTTGGAGGTGACAGTTTAGGCTTGAGCTGCTCAGCCAAGGCCACTTTTTGGTATATGTTGGATTTCCAGTTCTCACCACCTCTCTTGACGGAGGCTAGACGGTGCAACTAACAGAGTGATACACTGTAGTGCTCCTGCAAACAGGAGTTTATACAGCTAGAGGGTTTGCTCTTAAACATTCTGACTTATAAAGAAAGTGATTTTCTTTCTTACTTTTATGCTCTTTAGATTATTTTCTGTCTCTGCTGGTCTATGTCAGCAATCTGTCTCCAGGTGTAAAGCATTTACTCATGCACTCTCCTCTTTTGAAAGGTTATTTTTTCCTTCCCTTTTAAGATACAGATTTTTGCTAATTTTCCCCTTATCTTTCAGCATTTACTTCTTGCCCATGTTTCTTAACTTTCTTTTCATGTGCTTACAGGTTTTTCTTGAGCCTTTCTTTACATAGAAAACCTTGCATAAAGCACAGACTTCTGATGTACCTCCTGATGATGAAATGATGAGAGACATTAAGAGGGAGGGAAAAGTCAGGAAGCTGGAGAACAGGAAGGAAAGAAATATCCCTCCATGGGAGAAATCAAACAATGTGTCTAGCAAGACTGTAAGCCTGGAGAAGTCCTGTCTTCTCCATAGTAAAAACTTTTTTTTGCACAATAGTGGAGCTGATTGCCACCTTGTAATAAGTTTTACTGTTTGGAAAACTACTTTAGTTCTGAGATTTCTGCTCAAACTGGGCCAATCTAATTTCATACCTTGGCAGAGAGAAATAATGCTTTTTCTCTTTACTTGAAAATGAATGAAATAATGGAAGAACAACTGAGTTACTGGGCTGCTTTCTAGGAACTTCACAAATCCACATTTTGGCTACATTATGAGCCTCTTGTCTGTGCGAATACACATCTGTTGTGTTAATAGAAAAGGCTGACCTACAGCTGACAATAAATCTCACTAAACTGTGTTTCAAATTGGTAACTGTCTGCAGAATGTAGTATTAGAGGCACTGAAATAAAGGCATTATGAATTCATGCCTCTGCTTGGCTGGGTGTGCTCTCAGTAACATGGGTTGTAGTTAGTGCTCATTGGAAGAGGAGTTCTGAATTGTAAAGGCTGCTTTTTTATCAGAGGGGACCTATTTTACTTGAACCTGGCTTATGATGACTGTATAAATCAGATCTCCAAGGGACATCTCTGAAAGAGAAAATAATCTGATTCTTAAAAGAGTTTAAATCTCTACTGACAATCAAAAGATGTCCTGTCCTCTCCCCCTTTATTTTTCTGTTGTGTATTCTTGGGTTATCTGAGAACTTGAGTTGTGATTGTTATGATCCTTTCAGTCCTCATGTTGCTCTGTGGAGGTTTGATGTTACAGTTTATAAGATGCTGAACAATTTCTGAGAGATCAAAGTACTTATCATAATGAGAAAAATGTATGAAACAACAGATGTATAGCAAAGGTATGGATTGCCTCAAGTGGAACAAATTTCTACAGATTGCCTAACAATGTAAGAATAATATAGCACTACAATCATGAGAGTAATATTGCTTAATAAATCACTGTTTTTATATGTCCTAAAGTGAAACTTACCATTTTTTGATTTACTAGATATATTTTGCTTGATTAACTATTTTATATGCAGAAAACCTCTTCCTTGAAGCTCATTTGAAAGAAAGATCCCCGTTTTACTTTAGTGCTGAAGCTAAATGCCATTGGCAGATCAATGACTTTTACTTTGTTTAGCAATAAACTGTAGTGTCAAGCTCATACTTCTGCCAACAGGTTCAGGAAGCTTGACTGTGCTTTGGAAGTGCACACTGATGGGCTTGTACCTTATTGTGGTATTGAACAAGGACCTGAGAGTCTCCAGTTTCATCAGTATAGTGGGTAAGGAACAAATTTAATAAGAAACTTACTGACTTCTTGAATCTCCTGAAGTCTCCCAGAAGCACACCCTGAACACCAACTCCCTGGATGTGCAGATTTTGTGTAGTGCAGGCCTATGGAGAAAGGATAAGAATAATTATTTCCTTAAACCTGATCTCTTATCTTCCTGGTTCTTTCCTTGTTCCACTCCCACGCCTTTCTATGGCATGCAGAAAAACTAAATCTGTTTACCTTGGCTTTTCAAGGTGAAAAGAAAGTAAGGCTAAGTTTGCCAAATCCTGTAACATTTATTAGGTGTTGTTCACTTCAGCTTTTGTTGTGTTTTGCTAAGTGAGAACTACAAAATTTTGCCTCCAGTTAGTATGCATTTTTTAGTATAACATGTGTTAACATTTATAGAATCTGAAATCCAAGTTCATGCTTCATACACTATGGCACAATTGATGACAGGTTAAGCTTATGTCACAGTCAGAAATAATTTCCCTTTGAAAGAACCAACATGTGGATATTTCATAGCCTAGAAAAAGAGAACGGCCTTTCTTCCTGTCTTTATGATTTCAAAGTTCTAACAAGGCTTGGAAGCAAAGTGGTGATTCCTTAGGCCTGAAGTGTATTTGCCCATTGTAATCTAGCTTGTGTCCTCATTGTAAACTGTTTTGAATGTATTTTTCTACAACTGATGTTTTTTAGAATCTGAATTTGTAGTGTAAAAGCTCTGTCAATTTGGTAATTTTAAAAGAGGCCCTGGTTACCTGTCTGTACATACTTATTACTCATAGGCATTCCCTGTCCTATGCTGTCAAGACAATCAAGCAGATAAGCTAACAGTGTCATTAACACCTGGTAGTTTGATTACACACCACCAACCTGGAAGAAGTGTTATGTAGTCTATGGTGTTTTAGTGTTCTCTGGCACATTGTTCTTTTCTTTTTTCCCCCCTTCAAAGAAAGAAAACAAAAACTACACAAAAAAATCCCCAAAACCAAACCAACCAACCAACAAAACAAAAACACACAGAAAAAAACCCCACAGTGAAATAAACACACTACCTTTGGCTATTTTTTAAATTTTTTAATTGATTTGTAGAAGTCTGAGTATAAAAAAGGCCTCAGAAGCCATGAACTCTGGAGTGGGATTTTTAAAAATTAGTTTTTTCCACTGACTTCAGCAGCAGCCCCAGAATTAAACCCATGCCAAGTGGTTACATTTTTGTACTAGCTCTTCATTTTTCTATGTACATATCACAGTTTATAAATTAAGCATTTATGATATTTATGCAATTCTTTAACATAAGATGGTGTTTTGAACAATTTATGGCCTCAAATGATCTGAGATTATTATTACAGTTTAGGTTATTACTGTAAATTGAAATTTGACAATAGCATGTCACAGGTGACACATTCTTAGAAATGTAGCAAAGCTTTCTATAATGAATGAGTAATATATTATCATTGTCCCTGTTTCTTGTAATATGATCATTTGGTTACCCTAAGGTTATGGCAGCACTTTTGAAAATGTCTTAGTTGTTGTCTATAATTTTATTGCTTCTCTGCCTTACCACGTCAGGTTATGAGTGAGGTTCTTGGCTGAAATTCTGCCATTAGAAGGATTGTTCAGCACCTAATAAAGTCTATGTCTTTCCACAGATGTAGTCTGAATACACTCAATACAAAGAATAAGTATGCTGATGTTTATGTTCATGGAGTAGAAGAATAATTTCCTGACGTTTTGCAGTTCAGAGGCAGAGCAATGAACATGAAATGGGAAAATAATGAGTTTTAAGCAATCCGAGCACATTAAGCTAGTGTTTTCTTGCTTCTTGCATACTGTGCTTTTGGAAGCATTGCTTACCTATGTTCAATTATTTCCTGGTCATAGTCTATCTACAAGGTTGCCTAATGACAGATTTTGCTTAAGTTATATGGATTTGTTATGTCTATTGTCTTCTCTTCTATGAACTGGGGCTCGCTAAGCTGAACTGTGCTAAAAAGTGCCTTGCTATGCAGACTTTCAATAGATTGTCTGAAACTGCCTCATGGCCCATTTCTGTAATAACAAGGGAGGCATGTCCTGACCTATCAATCTCACTTTAAAAGAGCTGTTCAAATCACTGTGCATTGTGCATACAGAAACCAATAGACAAGAATTTTTATTATTACAGTAACTTTGAGCCCAATAAAAAAAATTCTGAGGAGTTCAAGTGTGAGCTTAAATCAGGCTCTTTGTTTAAAATACCTCATAGCACCCTTATACCTGGCAGTTCATATAACATCTATTTTTCAACTGATGAATATTTTTTGGGTTTTTTGAGGGTTTGGGTTCCCCCCCCTCTTTTATTTCTTGGTAATCTATTTGGTTAATAGCCAATTGGAATCTGGCCAGTTATTCATAACTCAGCCTGCTTCTTTCTGAAATACATAGTAAAATAATTCAGATTTGTAAAAATATTTTGGTGTAATTTTCACTTCTTTTTCCATCACCAGTGTCTGTTTATCAACACTAAGATAAACATAAAGGAAAGAAAACTAACAAATGTTGCACTGCTTGCAAATACATTTTAAAAGTAGACTTCAGGTCTCCCATACCACTGGATTATACCAGACACATTTTGATAGCAGATTGGACTAATCTTCTGATAGTTTTCTATTGTTTTATTTTTGGTATCTTAATAGAAACTGGCTAATTACTTTTATCTAGTTTTGGAGTCAAGTTGCTGGTTTCAACAGATTAAAGAGATGACAATTTGGACCAGAAACTAAGGACTATGTCTATACAACAAGTGCTGTCAATACAGCTGTGCTGATCAGGGATGCAATAAAGTGCAATTTATGACTAGAGCTGATGTCAACAAAAACCCAGAAGATACAGTATCAGTATATCAGATATATTAGCAGTTATATTAGCAGTATCAGTTGCCATTTTGGGCCCACTGGAGAAGAGGATCTACAGCTGGAATAGTTTATGCCAACAAAGTGTATAGTGTTGCTCATGTTAATTTCATTCATTGGAGAAATTG
>VXBX01005837.1:62887-73344 GCA_013400415.1 Scytalopus superciliaris
TTTTTAATGAAAAAAGTAATTTTTAAGATCAGTCTTATGCAATAGTTGACAGTATCAATGTGACAGGAAGATTAAATAAGTAGGGGTTATCATAAGACGGACAGGGAAGAAAATGAGATCAGGCACATGAAAGCAGCACATATGGGACCAGAGTTATTTTAGGTATCTAGTGGGTGATGTCAATAATGTGAGAGTTGCATGATACAGAAATATCAGCAAACTCCTACCTTATAATGTGTTTTCAAGCAGGTATGTGTGTGCATGTCCATGTTGTTTTAAAAGATATTAACAGAGTGGTTTTTGTGGGGTTTTATTTGATTGGTTTGTTGTAGGGTTTTTGTTTGCTTTCTTGGTCCCCCCCCCTCACCCCCATCTTCTTTTTCTTCCCATTGATCATAAAATCATAGAATATACTGAGTTGGAAGGGATCCCTCAGGGTCATCTAGTCCAAGACCTGGCCCTGATGTTGTAACTAAATACAGCAAGAAAAATCCAAGACAGAGAAATGTTCAGAACAAAATTGATTGCTAAGAATTAAAAAAGAGGAAGGTAAAAAGAGTTCAGAAGGTAGATTTAAGATAAATCAGTGGAGGAAAAAAGCAATTATAAATCGGATGTTAGATCTGTGCCAGATTTCTTCCATTATTAATCAACATTCTGGTTCTCTAAGACTTAACCAAATCTTGCCATCTGTTCATCATCAGTCATGGAAACTGTTAAAAGAAGAACATTGTAGGTGTTTGCACTTAACTTCATAGGCAATGGAGAAGACTCTTAATATTCTTCATTTTCATGCCAAAGAATGGAATTGGAAAGCTGATAATTCTGCAGCAGCTCAGTTTGGAAAATTGAGCAGACAGAGAAAAGAAGAATGAATTAAGAGGAAGACATGGGTACCTCTGTTGGTTGCACACAGATACTCTGCAGCTCTGTTGAAGGGTAGCTGAGCAAGCAGACTACTCCCACACTCCAACTCCTCTTACTTATTTAGATTTTTGCCTCTTTCTTTGTTTTCCCAAAAGGTTAAAAAAGAAGAATTTTTTGCCAACGGTTCTTTTCAGAGAGTATGGATCCAGAGGAAGAAGTAAAATGTTAAAATCATTAAGGAATTAATGAAGTGTCAGAATAGGCAGGATCAAGGGAAGGATAAAGTCTGGCAATAATCCAGAGACAGAAAAAAACTACCATATGTTATGAAAGACATAACCGTTGGAATATGAGGGAAAATGGATCTGGTTCAGGAAAAAATTAAGTGATTAAACAGGTTAATTTGTTTTTCTTATGAGATCACAGAGATGCTCCTTCAAGTTGACTGATATGTTTTGAGATAAAAACTGATACTTTCCTTCTTTATAAATAGTTTGAATTAAAAACTAAATATCTATGCATTATTGTTTCTTCCTTACCCAGCTTTTGACTCCACCTTACCCCCCAGTTCTGTTATGAAATTTGGGTGTTGAGAGAGAGATGGAATAAAATACTTCAGGATAAAGACATGTGTTAGTGGTCCTAAGTAATACCAAAGAACTCTGGGGCCCTTGAGAACAGAACTTCATATTCTATAATGTATAGTTGTAAATACATTTATAGATTTTATCATTGTGCGAGAGCTCAAAGCAAGCTGAAACTCCCTTTTTACATCAAGTCTGAAGACTGCTTTAGAACAGAGAATCTGAAATGGAAACCCTGCTGATAATTAAACTCTTTACTTTGATCCTGTCATGCCTCAGAAAACTTCTTCCCTGGCCTTTCTCAAGCAATACGACGCTCTTATTCCTTACATAATTGTCAAATGTATGCATTAATGTAGTGCATACATGTTGCGATATAAACTCTGTATTTTCTGCGCAGCATGGAACTGAAATTTCATATATTATCTGATGCAAACAATGTGGAAATTTATATAAGCATACAATAATTTATGTTTAGCATTTACAAAAAATGTGTTAATCATCTGTGCAGTTTTAATTTGCAATAACATTGTTATGGGACTTAGTTTTTGTGGATATAGTTTTATAATGGACTTCAAATGATCAAATATATTCAGAAACCAAAAGAAAGTTACTGCAGAAGTAGCACATGAAAATATTGTGACACTTTCTATACCTAACATAGAAAGTGAGGATTTTGGTTCAGTCTACAAATAAAATATGCAGCTCTAGGAAAAAAAAAGATTATTGAGAAGATCTAGCTGAGCTTGAGTTCAAAGCTGTAGAGCTACACAAATAAACTCCAAGACCCAAAAGTTGAGGGCCTCAACTGTTTAAGAACACAGCTCATAAAAAGAAATAGTGTTCATCTGTGTGCATTTATTTAGCTATGATACAGTTATTGTATATAGATATATACTTTCAACAGAGGGCTGTGTCCTGGTTTAAAGATAAACCGGTAGGGGAAACAAATCTAATTCACGAACAGATTATAAATCAGAACTGTAATTTAATAAAAAGAGAAAAAGATCACAATCAGTACAAGGGTACAGAGGAAGAAGTCCCTTTAACCCACAAAAAAGAAGGTGTGTGTCCCAGCAGCCTGGGGCACAAACAGAATAGTAATTGTCAACCCCTGTACTGAGCACCACCTGGCCCTCCTAGGTACAAAGTAAAAGGAAAGAATAAACCTGTCAGTGAAGCTGATGGTCCTGGTCCAGCAAAGAGTGGCAGTTGCAGTCCTGCTGAAGCTCTGGTCCTCCTCTGGATCAGCCCAGAACCAGTCCCAAAACCCCAGTTTATATGTGCTTAGGCTCAGGTGGGAATGCTCGGTACCTCCCCCAGGGCGGGGAGCTTCACAATGGGTGATTTTCACTCTGATATATTTTGGAATCCCTGATGGCCCACTAGCAGACATGACCCCTGAGGCTGGGTGTGGAGGTGCTGATGGCTCTCCAGAGGGGCGTTATCACACTGAGTCACTGATGTGAAGACAGGAAGCCTTTCTTATCTTACAGAAGTTCCCAAACACCCAGCTTGTAGCCTGAGGAGTCAGGTGTGCCTCAGGCAGCTACTGCAAATGATCCATTGCTAGCAGTTCAGGAGGGGGCCAGGTGGAACTCTTTTCCATGGGGCAGGCAGTCTCTTTCCTGGTTCCATGGTTGAAAAAAAAAAGAGAGAGGAGGTGATCCCTCTGAGGCACAGGGTTGGTAGATGAAAGAAACATTCCAAGATTTTAAATCCATAACAGGCTGTGATATAGCTATCATTATCTTCCCTCAGAAAAAAAGATTATTAGTCTGTTCAATTATGTTTAAGCACAAAACTTCACTTTTGTAACAGCAGACAATCTTTACTGATAGGTGAGAAATCTATATAATTGTTTAGTCCCAACATAAGATATTTTGCAAATGGAATCTGAATAAAATATTAGCTATTCAGTGATTTTTTAGTGACAGTTTCAAGGTAGTAATGTTGTTACAGCCTTCAGGATACAGAATAAATGTATAACATAAGAGTGTCCCATAGGTAGAAGATAGATATAAACATATATATTTACATCTAAATACACAGAAAATATTAAATATATATAAAATATATATACTTTAAATATATAAATAGAACTATAAATATAGCGAGAAGAAAACTAAACCACTTTTTCCTAATATATAAATACTGTATCATAGAAAGAGAGAGATGTTTCACAAAGAGCCTTGTCTCAAAAGTAGTCACAGGGCTAGTCACAGAAGAAAGTCTTCCTAGTCCAGGGGGAGTTTCACATACAACTTCAGTAATATCTTATATATGCAAGTGCTTGTCTGAAAATATTTCATCTCAAATGGCTGTAGGATTAACATAGAATTTTCCTAGCAGAAAACTAGAAGTTAGCCACTCTGCACTTTGCTTTTTCTGCTGCTGGCTTTTTTCCCATTTCCAAAGCAAGTATCAACCTGGTTTACACCTGACCCTGTACTGCACTGATTGTTTTTGACATGCTATATTCTCAATTTGAGTAAATCAGTGTACATTTACATTGGCATTATTACCATTATTCTTATTGACTCTTGCTGTGGCATTGCTGTAAGTAAATTGATATTTAGTAAGCTCTAAAAGCTGGCACAAGAGTTTTGCAGAAGTGGGCAGTTAAACTGGAAAGGTGCAGTTTCTCATAAGGCTTAGATTACTGGTAGTAAGATACTGACCACATCCCTTTTTCTGGTCATGTAGAGAAGTCTGTGGTTTTGCTTTTCCAGAAATTGTCAACTTTAGACTGAAGCAGAAGCATTTGTGTCTTTCTGAGCAAAGTGCGAGCTAGGGGAAAAGTATCTAACAAGCCAACATGTTTCATGTTTTGGAGTCCTCCATACTGGCAGAGGACCATCTTTCACTCTGGTAGGTTATTTCTGTGTCTTGAGTTTTCTATTGATTTTTCTTAACTACTGTAAACTGTACTGCCCTGGTAACACTCTTTATACTGTAGACGTCTGTATGAAGTAGATATTTTGTCTGAGAAATGTGTTCTTGGAAATGGTTTCAAAATGAGCAGAGGTTTTTCATGTTTAACAACTGCATTTTCTCTAGCCTTTTTGCATATTTTGGAAAAGGCATGGAAAATACTCTTCTTCTGTCTAACCACATAAAAACAAACTGAAGTGTAACTAAGTAGTCAAACACAGCCCAGAAATCCCTCTGCAGAGATAAGAGATTATAGAAGAGGAGCCACTTCCAGTATGATCCAGGAAAAGTTTCATAGACTCATAGAATAACTTGGGTTGGCAGTGACCTTTTGAGGTCCTCTAGTCCCACCTGTCTGCCATAGGAGGGGACACCTTCACCTAGAATAGGTTGCTCAGCATTCTAAATGATCCTAGTGATGGGACATCTACCACAGCTCTGGGGAACATCTACCACAGCTCTGGGGAACATCTACCAGTGTTTCTTTCACCACCCTATTCATAAAAGTTTCTTCCTTATATGTAGTCTGAATCTATCCTCTTTCAGTTTAAAGCAATCACCCCTTGACCTGTCTGAACAGGCCCTACTAAAAACTTTATAGATCCCATTTCAGTGCTGACAGACTGAAGTGAGGTCTTCCCAGAGCCTTCTCTTCTCCTGGCTGAACAAGCTCAGCTCTCTCAGCCTTTCCTCATAGGAAAGATGCTCCATCCCTGTAATCTAGTATGTTGCACACCTTTAATGAATAGCAAGGCTTCTCACTTTTCACCAACATTAGACTCATTCTGTATACTTGCAGTCTCTTTGAGAGTTTTCTAAAGTGTAGTTCAGCTGTACATGCACTGTGGAACCAGATGTACCTTACCCAGACTTCACTAAATAGCTATCAGTATCTTCTGCATAATTCTTCCCCATATTCTCCAAATTCTTTTATGTCAATTCGTTCCTGTCAGAAGCAACTGGATTTACCACTGTAGATAACACTCCTAAGTGGCCATTGATACTTTTTTGATTGATACAAATGCATATAGAAGTAATTTGGCAAAGTAGGAAACAGTTTTCCTTGTTTGTCCTCAATAAATTAAAATTTGGCTTTGAAAGTTGAGACTTGTGATCATTGATGACATTTTTGTCTAGTATTTCTCACAGTAAAAATGTCATAATGTGATAAAAGATTATTTTCTCAATGGACAGATCCTGGTTGGTGCCAGGATAGCAATACATTGCTAGGAAGATGGGGTTTTGTGTATGCCTAACATAGCTATGTTTTCAAAAACAGGTACAATTTGTAATTACAGCATCAAAAATATGCAAGATAGAGTAAGATTTGTGCCACAAAGTTTCAACATAATTTACAGAAGCACTTAAGAGCCAAAAGCTTCTGGGATTTCTATGTGATTTAAGTAATTTAGATTTTTAGAAATTTCTTCACTTTCTGTCTGTATTTCAGATATGGCAATAAAGGACAGTGTGGTACATACAGGGAAAAGGTGAAACTGTATGGCGGTTTGACCTTGGCTGAGTGCCTGGTATCCACCCAAACCTGCTCTAGGACCCCTGTTTCTCGAGGCAAAGGGAAAAAAAGCTAAGAATTTATGAGTAGAGATAGTGACAGAGGACTAATTAACTTCACAAGCAAAGCAGATTCAGAATGAGGATAATGCTTAAAGTTATTACTAACAAGAACTAAAATAAGAAATAAAACGGTCTTAGAAACACTTTTCCCAACCACCCTGCAGTCTTTTCATACTCTCCTTCTTCCTCGCAACAGTGCGAGGGACAGGGAATGGGAAGTTTGCAGTCAGTTGTTGTTTCCAGCCACTTCTGATGTAAAAGTTCAAGACACTTTTTGGGCAGCAGTTCTTCTAAATCTGCTGTTTGTGGGTATTTCCACAGACTCCAAGGGGACAACCTGCCTCACCGTGCCATAACCATGGCTACAGGGGAATCATAACTCTGAGTCCTCCCCTGCTTGTGGAGTCGCTCCCACGAGAGACACTCCTCTGCTGTCTCGTGGGTCACTCCATCAGGTGCAGTCTCTTATGGGTAAGCTGTACCTGCTCCAGCATGGGATTAGGACCTCGCTCCATCCTGGACCTCCTGTGGGGTAACAGCCTCCTTCATTCATCCTCCTGCTCTGGCATGGGCTTCTCCATGGGCTGCAGCTGGGTCTTTGCACCCTGATGGTCCTCCATGGGCTTCGAGGGGACAGCTCGTTTCACCACGGTCCTCACCACAGGCAACAGGGGGTTGCAGCTCTGAGTCCTCCCCCTGTCCCGTGGGGTCCCTTCTCCTCTGCCTCCTCCTGCACTGACCTTGATGTCTGTGTCATTACTTCAAGGCTGGAATTTTTAACTGCACAACAACTATTCTTAAATATGTTATCACAAAAGGTGTTTCAATGATTCCTAATTGGCTCGACCCAGGCCACCAGCAGGAAGTCCCTCCTGGAGCCAGCTATCATTGGCTCCAATAGCACAGGGGAAGCTTCTGGAGGCTTCTAACAGAAGCCACCACCCTGTAGCCTCCCCTCCCTTCTACCAAAACTCAGGGTTTTTTCCTTCACAGAAACCCATGGCAAACTGTGAGGATAAAGCATGAAGCAATTAAAAGTTCATTAAATATATTGGTAGGTATCTCAGAAAAATGAAATAAGCCTTTCTCATTGTAAAAGGTAAATGCAAATAAGTATCACATATTTGTAAAACGTAGTAAAAGTGCAATTTATAAATATTTCCTCTGTTCTAACTCTGCACCCTTTATCCATTTTTCTAACCTTTATTCACATGTGAATTGCCACAGTGATGCTGAGAATTCGCGCCCCAAAAGGCATAGGAAACTGCACAAAGACAAATTTGTGTCTTTATACAGCGAGGTATTTATTAAGGCAACGTTGGGGAACCCCCAGCTCGCGCTGGACAAAGAGTTCCAAGGTAGTCAGTGTAAAATCAGGGTATTTATACAATTTCTATGGGAGATTACAACATTTCTACATAAATATTCATGTCGTTGCAACACACAATTATAATATTGAGGCACCTAATTATAATATTCATAGTAGGCGGAGTTCAGGCGGAGTCAGAGGTGTGTTCATTCTTTTGAGGAATATTATGGTGGGAGTTCCTGTTACTTCATCGTGGTAGTGGCGTATTTCTTCTCCTCATCATCACGAACTTTTGACCTTTGCTGGTTCCTGCTGATTTCAAGATGGGATGTTGCAAGAGCTCTTCCCTCAAATCCTGTTACCTCCTTTATCTCCTGTTATCATTCCTCTGTAGCTCACTATCATTTCCAGACAATCCACAAGTCCTGGCTTCTAGTTAAACATTCTCTAGGAAATTTGTGTTACATTGTCTGAGCATTTTAGGTTTTGCTCTGCTTCAACAGAATACTTCAGATAAAATACCAATAATGCAAGTCATTAATGAATAAGTCAGTCATATATCAGTATGTAAGAAACATGCATAGTAAAAGGACTGAATCATCAATGCATCTTCAGGTATTTGCTAAACAACTACACACATATGTTTATCTAATGATGGATTCTCAGAAGGAAAAAAAATCACAAAATTTGATCTACTTGTCAGCATACTATTCCCTATGTTCTCCTGAGGAATCCACATGCTTTATGCCTGTTAGTTAGTCTACTTATATCGTCTCTGAGAAGTAATGACACTTAAAATTGTTATCGGGATCAAAATGTATAGTCAAACTGTAGCACATGGACACTTTCTGAAGCTTTGTTCCAGCCCTGCAAGATTATAAAGATATGTCCCCCAAGGGAGGTCAGTAAGGACACAGGATCTTGTCTAGAAGGCATACATTTCTTCAGAAATTTAGAATCTGCTTTAACTAAAGCACTGGTTGTATGTATGACATTAATGCTTACTTATGCTCTGAGTAGAAACAGTCTTGTCTGCACAGTGGGGAAGGTGGGATTTTTTTTAGCTCAGAGAAGAAATTAATTCACAGATGTTAATGAGGTGCTCAGATTCTGACAGTGCTGATGAGGATGGAGACAGGTTGCAAAGCAGAGTGGGTTGTCAGTGTGCTGACGGAACACACCTGCAGGGCCCTCACGGAGTACTCTTTTGGTAATTAGCAGCAAAGTTTGAAGGTCTTGTGCAGTGACACTGTGCCTGCTCCTTCACCCTTAAGTCTCAGGGATAGGGGATTACCTGGAGCTCATCTCCTTGAGCACAGCCCTTGAAGACTGTGGCTGAGGAAGGTAGTCTGCCCTGTCCCTGCAGTTCAGTGGTCCCTCCTGGGGCGAAAGGTGTTGCCTTCATCCGTATACTGATTTGAAGTTTAATACAAATATTATGACTTAAAGAGGTTTGGTTTTATAATTGCCTTGTTGGGAAGCATTTTACTTGGAGAAGAATACACTTTAAAAATGACTAAAATCAGTGCATGCACACCATTGTTTTGTTTTGATTTATAATTTTTTCTCTCAAAAGACCTGGGAATAATTCCAAAGGGACATTTAAAGACTTCCTGTATGTTTACAAAACAACAACAACTCCAACAAAACCCCCCACAACACCACAACTCTCAAATCTTGAAGCTCTTGACTTACTATAACATCAAGATTTGTATGAAGTTGTTTGGCTGTGATCAAAATGAAATTCCTCTTTCTTCCAAGTGATGAGTTCTCTCTTATCAGCATGATAAAGAGGGAATGTGGTAGAATTTGTAAACAAGGGAAATAGTGAATGCAGCCTTCTCTGATTTCATTTGTACAGTTCTGTTTTTGCTGTTTGGCTTGGTGGCATCAGTTCCAACACTTGGCCTGGTGTCTGAAAATGTAGCCAAATGTAGCACAGACACTTTGATTTTATCTGGCACATGGTGAAGATACTGCCTCTGGTTGTGATAACTTTTACCTAATTGTTGATGTAAAGGCCTATGAAGATTAACAAAACACTTTTGCAGTGTAAGAGTGATAACAAAATTACACCTACAGTACATGAGAAAAAATGGTCTCATCAGAGGAGTACGATAATATTTACAAACTCCAAATGCTTACAAATTACTTGGATAAGGAGTTGAAATGCGACACAAAATTTGGAAAAGGAAAAGATTCACATGCTAATTATTACCAACAATGCTGAGTATTTATCCAGATTTCAAATTCCCTAATTGCTTTCATTTAAGACAAAATTGTCCAGCAAGCTTAAGAAGGGGCTGCCTGGATTACTCTAAAGCCAAATACTTGTAACAAGAGCTGGAAGCTGGATGTAAGCTACATTTTCTGTCTTTGAAATTGCATTCACACATGACTATGATCTTTCATCTGCAGACATACATTTAATTATTTACATGAGTGTACAGTTCTAAGGTTTATTAGAAATTTCTTCTGAGTTCTTGTTAGCAAGCACTAAATGAAGAAAAAACCTAAGGAAATTCTAGTTGGCCTTGGTAGCAGACAATGAACGTCAGCATTTCAACATGTTCAGTTTCCCAACTTTGGAAAGGTGATGTCTACACTAGGAAAATGAATAATGTTAGAAATGTAGAGGTGCTGTTCCATGCCATTTTCTCATGTTATGAATAAAGAATCTGGTCACACAGAAGGCCTGTGAAGTATGAATGAAGTGTGAGATAGGACCTGATTAGGACTGAAAAATATCCCTTCAATGCAGTCCCTCTGCTGAATCTGGTATTTCCTGCAATCAAAATGTGGCTAATAGTTTTTCTACATAGGTACTGATAGAACTACAGGACTAGGCATTTAGAAAATGTAAAGCTATTCTTATCAGATCAGAGCTACGTGAAGGAGAATTTAATACTTGTAATGTTTGTATAGAGATTTATCTCAGAGCCATTGCTTTCATTTATATTATTTCCTGGTCTAATCTAATATTTGCTTGGAATCTTCCTTGTGTTCAATAATTTTTAGAACTGTAATAAATAATCCAATTCAATTTAGAAAATAATAATGTTTTCCTCCAAATTCTAATAATCCTTTGATACAATCTGTCCCAGTTACAGTAACATGTAGTAATTTCCTTTCCTTTTCAGACTCTTTTCCCAGGTCTCTTTTCTTTCCTTTTCAATCTATTTTCCCAG
>VXBX01005840.1:2680-14815 GCA_013400415.1 Scytalopus superciliaris
ATTCCTGTGATGTTAAAAGATATGCCAATTTCCCTTCTTAAAAAAAAAAGATTCTCTAAGTGTTGGGCTGCAGTCTGAATGTTATGCGTTCATGCATATCTTTTCACTCTTACAACAGTACTTTCTTGATGTTATGACAGAGCATTCTTTTATGTTGAAGATCACAATACAGAAGTGGACATAAGAAACTTTTTATAATATTCTGAAACTGACAGCCACGTATATATAAGTGCTTATTAACAGAAAATAATTTTGAAGGCTAATAGGAATACCTTTTCTGCCATTCCTTTAGCATGAGAGGAAAAAAGGTATGGTTTCTTATAATTTGAAAATGCATTTGCCTCTTTATTTGCTTGCTTCCACAATTCCAGAGAACTGAAAGATAACCTTGGCAGTGATGATCCAGAGGGAGATATACCAGTCTTGCTGCAGGCTGTCCTGGCAAGGAATCCTAATGTTTTCAGGGAGAAAAGCATGCAAAACAGATATGGGGTACAAAGCGGTAAGGATTTTTGATTGATTATTGATTGTGTTTTATGTTCTGTAAGTTTAGGGGGCTGATACTAGCCACATATATATATGGAGCACAACTATGATATTTATGCTTTACCTTGTATTTGATAATGATATAAAGCTATGTGTCTTGACATCTTCTAAGATCAGTTGTATTAGAATAAGCACAGAAATACACTCTACTAGGTATTTTTGTAAAATATAATGTTGAATTTCACTACAAAGTTTAATTTCTAGGGTGAGTGATTGGATTTTATTTTAAAGTAATTTTATTTGAATTTCTTTATAGCTAGGTTCATAAATTTGTCTTACTAAATAATTTAAGTTAGGAAAATATGTCTTGATCTATATTGGAAATCTGTGCAATTATAGTATATCATTGTAGTGGTAGTTCTTAATAGTTCTGGGGTAAGGAATAAGGTTGAATGAACCATACATAACATCTCCTCCTTGCCATTCCTCTTCTCAGCAATTTGTGATGCCCTACAAATTTTACTGTTTTGATAGCTAATTCTTTTCTGAGGTTTAGTGAGATATACTACTGGATAGCAAAGATGGAGAAGGGGAGAGACCAAGCAAAGGATTAATCAGACAGATTCTATTTATACATCTGGAGACTTCTTAATTTGCACCTGAAATCTTTTCTTTAAATACTAAACTATGAAATGAGTGGGGCAATTTTCAAAGTTTTCACAATATGAGGATAAAACTTTACTACCACTGTAGAGATATAGATACAAATGTTACTGGAGTCCACGGGGGATAGAAAGTGTTAGGGTGTTTTTGGAGAGGAAAAAATAATAAATTTAGATTATTACATTAATTCACCTAAACTAGTGAGTAAAAAGCAATACAGTATTTGAAAAGAACTTGCTAAGGACATAGCTCATAAAGTTCCTTGAAAGAATACACAAATTTCCAGGAATGAAAATGTGAAAGGCATATTTAGTAGGTCATTGATACCTATATCCTGAAATTTAAGCTCTGAAAAGAGTCTTCAGGTTCTAGGGTTTGGTGGTAGCTGTTGCAGAGTATGATTTTTCCAGCTGCTGGCAGAGTTGTGGCTGTCCTGCCATTTTTTGCAGAGTGGTTCCACAAAGAACATATACTTGTCCTGGTTTCATTTTGGATAGAATTCATTTTCTTCTTAGTAGCTGGTACAGTGCTGTGATTTTTTGATTTAGTATGAGAATAACGTTGATAACGCAAATTTTCCCACCAGTTTTGTAGAGTAAAATAATTCTTTTCCAGTGCAAAAAAGAGATATTGTTTTAAAAATTATTTGTTCATGCAGAGGTTTTTGAAGGAAAGAAGATATAGAGAGTTAGTTTCTTTCTAATTTTTTCTAATTCTGTGCTTCAGAGGGGAAAACACTTTTGCAGCTCAATTCAATAGATTAAGAATAATCCTTAATGAAATAAACACACCTATTTTTAGTCAATGTGCTTTTGCCTCTGCTTGAAGGGAGGTACTAGTACAGAATTAAAAAACAATTAAACATAAAACTTAAAAGAATAGTTGATGTTATTTTAATAAAGTTAACAAAGTGCTTTCAGAGAACCAAAAGAGATCAGACTTTAAAACTTTCTTGAATATTTATTTTGCATAATTCTGAATACTTGTACTAGTGCAAATATTGCAATGTAAGTGTGAAATTGAAAAAATTAAAAGAAAGGGGGAAGAAAAAAAAGTATAGCTGTACACAAATTTATTTTGAGAGGAAGAAGGCCCTGTAATGAATGTTTGGAAAAGCTAAGTGAAGTGAGACATTATTTTCTATGGAAAAAGGCCACACTTTTACTTGGAAATAGGGGGATCTTTAAGCTAGATGTTGGCAAATTGTGGTAGCCTTATTAGGTGTTAGTACATCCCGTTCAGATCTCCAAGGCCAAAGGAGGGGGTATACTGATGTGTTCTGGCAGCAAAGGCTGGGCTTTCTTTTGCTTTCCAAACAGAGTTTGTAATCTCTTGTTGTGGGTTCGACCTTGGCAAAATGCCATCCCCCCCCCCCAAGACACACGAGGTCCCAGTGAAAGGAGGGAAGGAAAAAAAACCCTGAAACTGGAAAAAACGATATACATATATTTACAGGAAAGTTACAATACATATAGGTACAAATATAAGAAAAACCAACAATAACTTCATCCAAAGCTGTCCACCCCAATAACACACAGATTCCACCACCCAAAACCCACACAAAACAAAACTAAGCATGTTTCTCTGAAAGAGCACCCAGCAAAGCAACATCAAACAAAAGTATTTACTTCCCAGAGACGAGAACTGCTGTGGGCATCTCGGCAGGGAAGTGGCAAGGCCTATCGCTCTGGGAGCAGCAACAGGGAGTCCTCACCACCACACCGTGCAGAGAGAGGGAGGGCAAGAGAGAGCAAGATACCCATCACATCTCTGTAGAGTCATGATTTGTAGTACACTTGGGAGTTTGGTAGAGATCTTATGTAATGCTTTTTGCCAGCTATAAGAATGAAATTAAGCTTTTTTCTAGTATTTCAAATTCATCTCTTCTGTTTTCCTTACTGTCTTCCTTCTGAATTTTGTCCTTTTGCCTTCTGTTGAGTCTAGCATACGGCAAAGTCAGTGCTGGGTACTCTGATCCAGTATTTGTAATGCCCAGAACTGAGAAGGAATGAAGGCAGCAGGACCCCTGATCTATTTACTCAGCCTGGGGTGGGCCTCTGCATCATGATCCCTTCAGCATCAGTTTCAGCATTAGTATGGACAAACTGAACTCACATTCATTTCTTCCAGCCTTTTTTTCTCAGTGGGAAGACTACACCTACTCAAACCACCCCCTTTCAATAGTGGAGGAAAAAATACTAAGAGGATTATAGGTTGGAGTCACAATTTACTGAAGAAATTGCAATAAACACAACAATAATAGTAAAGGATTTTACAGAAGAGGGAATGGTTTAACCAAAAAAGGCAAAGTGTTGCCTGGCCCCCCAGGACAAAACCTAAATGGTGTCTGTTCCCATGCTGTGTGCCATGTGGTCTCCCCCAGACAAAACCAAAATGGCATCCATTTCCATGCTGCATGCCATGTGGCCCCCCTCCCCCCTGAGAACAAAGGCAAGATGGTGGAGAGACTCTCCTGGCTCAAACCTTCCCCTGAACTGTGGTGTGGTGACGGGCAGGTTCTCTTTCTCTCTGCTGCGACAGTGGTGGCAGCAGCGATGGTGGTGCCAGTAAGGAGTCTCCTGGCAGTGGTGGGCAGCTGCACTGTGCTCCTTTTTTTCTGCTTTGCTCAGCTGGACTGGAGCTTACCCCTGCCACTCCATTCCCTGTGGCAACCTGCCACACTGGAGCTGTTCTTTCAGTGCCACTGCGAAACTGTGACTTAGAAGGCACAGGTAGGGGACTGGCGGTGGCGGAGGTGCAATCTGGGTGGCAGCTACGTTTCCCAAGAGTTGGACAAGAGAAAATGGTGACCCTTCTGCTTCTGGCCCTCCAACTTTTCCTAGTGAAACCACCCACACAGGGTGGTGACGTGGGTGGTATTGAATATTCAATGCTAAAGCTCCACCCCCTTGCTTTGTAACCATAGCATTTTCTAATGCAAGAACAGAAAGGCCACCTAGCTAAAGAATTAGATTAAATCTGGAATAAAATTCTTGGTTCAGTACAATTTGTCAGGAAATAAAGGCCTCTTCAGAAACCTAAATATTATGTGTTAAATACTTGTGAATATAAGGTAAAGCACAAACAGAGTTCTGTGCTGATGTTTTTTCCACAGTCACATTGATTTGTAGCTCAACACTAAGTTTAGAGCCAGAATTGATTTTAGTTATGATGAACAAATATTGCAAGAAAGATGTATTATGTGAATACTTTGTATCCCGGGCGTACCACCCTTCCCCACCACCTCCACCCCCAAAAAATCCTGGCATATTTCATTTTAAGTAATGTAGCAGCAGTGTTCAAACCCTTATTCCATGTCTTTTGATAATAATGCCATTGTTGAAACAGAGTTTGTACAGATAAGATTTTTAATTAGATTTTTCAGACCATTTTCTATTACTAGGTTGTCTGAACAGACTGAGTCACATCACTGTGCAGCATCAGTACAAGGGCAACATGTTAATTGAATTTTAGACCTTTTTAATCAAATGACAGAGAAAGTTCTGGGTGCTGTCTTTCAACTACATGTCTTGCATCTTATACTGTATGAGTAAAGTGGATTTCTTTATAATTATTTATTTCAAATTAAGCTATTTTTTATTTCAGTTTTCATAATATTTTTTTCTTTCTTCTCAACACTGTCTTTCAGCAGATGTGTGTTAGAAGGTCAGCTAAAATAACGTATTGCAATAGGTTAGTCTTCATAACATAGCTTAGGGTGCAGAAAAGACTTAAAATTCACTTTATTTACCACAACTTGTACATTTTTGAGGATTAAAATCTTATGCATCTTTCCATAAGCGTCAGTTACTTTGGTTTTTTTTTCATTTATACAAGAATTCAAATGTACATGTGCCTGTAAAAGGGAAAAACTTTGTAGATGTATGCTTTCAATGAGAGAGTATATTTAACTGAAAAATCACCTTTTGGTGAGCAGTCCTTGCTTAAGCATGCATAGTGCTGTAATACAGTTTAACCTGTGATTTTGAGCTGTATTTTTACATTCTTTGACATTCAGTAGGAATGCTAAGATGGATTTATGCATATCACTTTTTTCTGAGCAAAAAAATAAATTATAATCAAGACTGGGAAGTATCTGTTAAGGAAAGAAAGCTGGCTGATACCCCAGAGTGCTGCACAGCCCTTTAGAAGGACCTCAAGAGGTTGGAGAGATGGGCAGAGAAGAACTGTCTGAAATTCATTAAAGGCAAATGCAGGGTCCTGCACCTGGGGAAGAGTAACCCCATGCATCAGTACAGACTGGGGCTGACCTGGGGATCCTGGTGGACAAGTATGTGCCCTTGTGGCCAAGAAGGCCAGTGGTATCCAGGGGTGCATTAGGAAGAGCATTGCCAGCAGGTCAGGGGGGTGATCCTGCCCCTCTGCTCAGCCCTGGTGAGGCCTCACCTCAAGCACTGTGTCCAGTTCTGGGGTCCTCAGCACAAGAGAGACGTGGAGCTCCTGGAGCAGGTCCAGCAGAGGGTGACAAAGATGATTAGGGGACTGGAGCATCTCTCTTATGAGGAAAGGCTGAGGGAGCTGGGCCTGTTCAGCCTTGAAAGACAGAGAGGGCCTCATCAATGTATCTGCAGGGAGGTGTCAGAGGATGGATCAGGCTCTGCTCAGTGGTGCCCAACAATAGGACAAGAGGCAATGGGCAGAAACTGATACACAGAAGTTCCATCTGAACATGAGGAAGAAATTCTTTCCTGTGCAGTGACCATGCACTGGAACAGATTGCCCAGAGAGGATGTGGGGTCTCCCTCACTGGAGATATTCCAGAACCATCTGGACACAATCCTGTGCCATGTGCTTGAGCAGGGAGCTTGGACTAGATGACCCACTGTGGTCCCTTCCAACCTGACCCATTCTGGAATTCTGTGAATGTTATTACTAGGATGATGTTTTCTCAAAACTGAACATTGCCAACAATCCAAATTAAAGTTGCATTTAAAAGAAATTCTTAAGTACTTTAGGGTGTGGAGCCATAAACCTGCTGCTTAGTGATAGGAACAATGTAAAAAATGTACAAGAAGATATTTTAGTGTTCATGGCCACAGACTAATTTCAACTCCTTTTTAGACTAAATGTTTGTGCTTATTTTTACTCCTTCCTCGTTACATCATTACTAGGCAGACTTGTTATCTGTGTGGAAACTTTGGAGACACTGTTGTGGTGGGAGTGGGTTTTTTTTGATTGTTGCTGTTTTGGGTTTTTTTTAGTGGGGAGGGAGTTGGATACTGGGGATTTTGGGTGTTTTCTTTGGTTGTTTTCTTTAAAGTTATCTAGACTTGTGTCCCCCATATATTGTTCCTCCCCCAACAGAAATAAAGAGATGACAACTCCCTGTCACAGAATGTTTTAGGGGTTTTTAAATGGCATTAAAAATGGATTAATTTTTATATTTTCTGTCATTCTTTTAAACCAAAAACTACTGCATCTGTGGCTCAAAACATGTTTTATATTTAGGGAGGAGAAAACAGACATATTTTTCAAGTATTTTAAAAGTGCAGTCTTTGCTTTAAGCATAAAGTGAAACTTTTGTATTGTTCATACTCATATGGGCACATTCTGTCAGCTTTCTGTACACGAATGTTAAGGGTTAGTAGTTTGACTAACTACTATCTAGCTATGGTGAGAGTGGCTGTAAGAGATGAGGGGGCAGTGGGCATGCTGGGTGCTGCCTCCAACACAAAACCCCTGAAGTTTCCTCCTCGCTTGCCTCTGTGCAAGGCAACCAGTGTTCATTTAATCAAATTTTGCAGGAGTTGAGGAGTCCCCTTCTGTTACTCTGGCCAATGAAATGTCCTCTGTACTGAAGTATGGAAGTCTCTTATTTTTTTATTTATTTGTTTTTCAGCATAATATGAGGATTTCATTCCTGCTCTGGGCTAGTTTGCCTGTGCTAATATACTTAGAATGCAGCACTTCATACATACAGCCGTTCATACATACATAATGGCTTAATTCCTGAGGGATTATCTCATCACTTCTCTTCTGGAGAGAGGGAAAGAGAAAAGAGGAAGACAGAGAGGATTTCTGAAACTAGTTTTGCTTGTGTGAATATTGTAGTCATTGAAATTGGTGATAGTAATCCAAAGATTGATGACTTCCAAACACTCTGGATTAGGGACTACTGTCGGCCATCTATCTAACCTTTGGTTTAAATATTTGCACTACTAATGTGCTTTTACCCATGACTTTGGATCACTTGCTGTGACTTCCCAAGCTGCAGTATGTATGTGAATTTTGATGCTGTTTTAGCTGCAAGACATTCAATTCTGTCATTAAGATCACTTGGTTAAAAGTCATATAAGTTTTTTGTGTACCTGTACCACTTCAACTTCCAGTGTCATATGGTGGTTAGAAAATCTTTATATCTATATTGAAAAGAGGAAACAAAAAAGATTCATTTAAATTCTCCCTAATAAAGATGCAAGTTGATTTCAGGCCCATTGTTACTTGTGGCTTGCCATCTAGTACAAATCCTGAATTTTCAAAGCATGACTGGGAATCTACAGGCTGTTGAAGTCTACAGATAGGATATTGGTGGTTCTTTGCAATTGAAAATATTTCAGCACCTTCTTTGATAACATTCCTTATAAACGTGGTGGAGGTGGAATAGAAGGCTGTTGTCCCTGGGTAGAAAAGAATCACTAAGGTATTAGGGGAACAGGGAGAATATCTTGTACCAATCAACCCAAGATGACTGTTTGCTGTACTTGTTCTAAAAATGGGAGATAAGTTTTCTGCATTCTTCTGACTTGTTGTGAAGTTTCCAAATATTATTGGTGCAATGAGTATTCTGCAAATCATTCTGGGGTGTGGAGTATATATCCTGTTATAAAATGTTTCTATTTACTAGCAGGTTTTTGGCTAAGGAACAGATGAAGGAACTGCTGTTGATATTTATAATGGAATTAATACTGCTTTAGGGAACACTGTTTTTATGTCATGGTGGTGTAAAATGGACATCTTACATGGAATCGATCTTTTTTTAATGTTTTCTAACAGTTGTAGGTAGAAGAGAATGTTAGTAAAGTTTATAATCTCTGTATATAATTTCTGAAATGAGACTTTATTGATTAAAAAGGAAATGCATGTAAAGTAATGCTGCTATCTTCTTCTTAATAGGGATGATGATGTCGCAGTTTAATATTTCTCAGAATTCCATGAGAGGTAGTCCTGCATCTTCTAATTATCAACAAACCACTATCTCACATAGCCCTTCCAGGTAACACTCTCTTTTAATGGGGTGGGATGGGCAGCAAACTGCATATTCTTCATATAGTGACAGTCAATTCCTGTTGCAAGTATGAGTGGAAGGTGATCAGTGTCAAGACATATTTTGCTATTTGTCTGACAGCAGGGTGAGTTTCTTCAGCCAGCAAAGAAACATCTTTTTGCTAGTGAGTTAATCTTTTTATTCCAACTAGTCAGGATTCCCTGCTTTCTCTCTCTCTCTCCCATAATTTTGGCAAACTTTCTTTCTTGCTTAAGTAATCCCCCTGCCTCCTGACATCCCTCCAGCTATTGTCTACCTGTGGCAGAGGTTGAGACTGGTGGCAGGAGGATAAGAGAGAAGAGGCTGTGTGTTTCAGCATGTATAACATTACCAATATGACAGAAGGGTGGGAAAGAAGGCTGTAAAAACATGGAATACTGCCGTAACAGTTATGCAAAAGCCTGCTCAGAGGATAGGCCCAGTAATTTGGCCAGTCTTCCAGCAGCTTCCTCATCAACTTTCTTTTTCAAACTTTGAATGTCAGCAAGTAGCATGTGCCTATGGAATCATTTAGGTTGGAAAAGACCTCTAGGATCATCAAGTCTAACCATTAACCTAACACTGCCAGGTCCACCACTAAACTGTGTCCTTAAGTGACACATGTACACGTATTTTAAATACCTCCAGGGTTGGTGACTTAACCACTTCCCTGGGCAGCCTGTATCAGTGGTTGACAAACCTTTTGGTGAAGAAATTTTTCCTACTATCCAATCTAAACCTCCCCTGCAGTAACTTGAGGCCATTTCCTCTTGTCCTCTCGCTTGTTACCTAGAAGAAGAGACTGACCCCCACCTTGCTACAACCTCCTTTCAGTGATAGTGTCCCCTGAGCTTCCTTTTCTCCAGGCTAAACAACCCCCCGCTCCCTCAGTTTTTGTTAATATAATAAAGTACTCTGGACTAGAGGAAAGAATTCTGCATGTAGTTTCAACCCAGTTCCTGGGCTTTAACAGATTTAATCTCCAGTTATTGGATATTATTATTAAATAAACATTTCACTTAGTGAAATTGTTTTGGCAAATGAAATACTCTGTATCTGCACAAAAAAACTACACATTTTTACTTTTATAACTAAAAGTGATATTGAAAAACATTTTTTGAATTGTAAATATTACAATATGCTAGGTGTTCTTGAATTTCTTGCAAAATTTTTTGCTATCTATGGAAACTTACCTTTATAGAGTTCCAATCTAGAACTGAGGGTTGTGAAAGCATGTACTTTCTGAAGTATATTTTTTTAATTTTTGTTTTGAAAAAGCTCATATAAGGTTATAATGTACATGTATTATTGTCATATTCCTATTTTGTTTTTATGACTTTCTATCTTTAGGAGTCTAAGATAAAGCCAGTGAAAGAATAAGATGTATTCAGTAGACTTTGGGTCAGGTCCTGCCTATCATGTTCCTATATCTTGGCAGTATTGTTCTGTTAGATTAAGTTCTTTGAAATCTTACTAGAAAAATCCTATTTAGAGTAGATGGCTCCTTGTTAATCCTAGCAAGCTAGTTGTTATATGATAATTAAACCTTAGCTGTCACTTTCATTCAAACTTCTGGGACTAACTTTTGGAAATTACATAACTTGTTTTAGTAAATCTGCAGATCTTATTTTGTCATTGTTTCCTTTCCCTAGGTGGAGGTTCTTATGAATGCTTTTTTTTCTATTCTTTACTTTTACTAATGCTGTACCTAAACTGTGGCTCTTAAGTAATAATTGAAGTTGGTAAGGCTTACAATACTGCTTTTAAAGGGGCTTCTTGATTGCTTTGAAATTTTGTGTCTTACAGAAGTTATAATGTTCCAAAGGTATAATATTCCAAAAGAAATAAGAAACTTGTATAAATTTCCTTTTCCAACTTTTGCAAACTTTTTTCATTTTATTTTTTAGCCGATTTGTGCCACCACAAACAAGCTCTGGTAACAGATTTTTGGCACAACAGAATAGTCCAGTGCCTAGTCCATATGCTCCTCAAAGCCCTGCAGGATACATGCCGTATTCACATCCTCCAAGTTACACACCACATCCTCAGATGCAGCAAGGTAGGTCTTTGATATTCATTTTATTCTCCTATCTCATGTCAGCTTTACCTTCGTTTGCATTTCACAGCTCTCTAATTTCTTTGAAGAAGTCACATGCTTAATGCAAAGCTTGGAGTTGATAGGGAACTTTTTGGGTATGTTTCAGCTTTGCTTTCCTGACTGTACAGAGTGGTAGTATTTATTTTATTTTTAAAAAAAGCAAAGGAAGAAGAAATTGTCAAACACACAGAATCACAGAATATTCTGAGTTGGAAGGGAACCACAAGGATCATTGAGTCCAACTCTTGGGGTGAATGGCCTGTACAGGGATCAAACCTGCAACCTTGGCATTACTGCTCCTCTTCTATATGCATGGATTTTGCATATTTGTCACGTATACATGACAATAGAAAAATCAGAAAAACCCTAAAACTTTTATTTGTTAGCTATGGCGATTGTTTATTTGTATTAGCAAAAACCTAATTTTTGCCAGTGTAATGTAAGTTTTGCTGCCAGCTTATTTAGTCTTACAAAACCTTTGCAGTGTAGACTAGACTAAGTTGGCTAGAATTATACTCAAGGTATGCAGTAACTGGCAAAGATGACCTTCAGAATGAATGGATTTCTTTGTTCTTCCATTTTCTAAAACCAATCTTGAACAACATGAACACTGTTAAGTATCTAGGCATTATCCTTTTATGTAAGTAGAATTCTTGTTAGATTCTTTTATATAATCTGTTCTTAAGGTTTAGCAATGTACTTAGAATTTATATAGCTGTTCCATATATAACATTATACATTTCATGAATACCTTGGAAGTTACTAAAGGTAGTGAATACATATTATGTAGAGGAAAATAAAGTTTTCTATAACTGTATGATACTGACTGTAATTAGGAGAGATGTGGAGAGAAGCTTGTCTAATCTGTGCATGGAATTTATGTTTTAAAGCCTCTTGAAAATTCAAATCTTAGATACCTAATTTTATTCAAGGTATTTGTGGAAAAAGGATTCAATGAAGAAAGATGAAATTTTTGTTCAGATCCTAGACCTCTTGCATCCAACTCATTAATATTATGGTGTTTTCTGTGAAATGTTTTAAAGTTAACTATTATGTGAATATATTGGTATAGTTATTTATATTTTTCTGTATTTCAGCTTCAGTATCCAGTCCTGTTGTCACAGCTGGGATGAGGAATCTCCATGAAAATAAAGTTTCAAGTCAATTGTCTGGAAATTCAGCTAATCATCATTCTGATAATTCTAGACATGGCTCAAATGAAGACTACCTACAAATGGTGCACAGGCTAAGTAGTGATGTATGTTACCTGGATCAGTTTATGATGATAAATATTTACTATGATAAAGCAAATATGTGTTTAGCTGCCTTAGAAGTCAGATATTTTATGATGATGCTGTTGATAAATAAAACTTGAAAATATATTTCAGTTTCAGATGTGTGCACTCAACTGTGCAACTTTAATGTGCGAGTTTTAATTTTTTCTAGATTTCTTTCCTTTGGAACAGTTTGTAACATTCATTCTGATCAAAGTATGAAAAGTAAAAAATCCTACTCATATGTGAGTTTATTTTAAAGAAATGGTAGAGTGTCTCTGCAATTATTGTATCAATATGTTGATGAAAACAATACTAGATTCTAAATAGGTGTTTAGTTAACTTGTCTT
>VXBX01005841.1:0-39307 GCA_013400415.1 Scytalopus superciliaris
AAGCCCAGCCATGATGATGATCAGTAGACATGACTATACCATCTCTTCTAAGACACTAAGCTGCCATGGAAGTGGAAAAAATTAAGCTGGTGAAAATCTCATTTCTGAAGATGGTAATAGGTGAATTTTCGATCTGATTGGAAGCCAAATTTCAAGCTGGATTTCCAACTGGCACCAGTGTTAAGTTCATCCTAATACACTCATGTACCCAAAGTGCCTGGGCAATTGGACTGGAAATCAAAATGGACTGAATTAGCCAGGGCTTTTAAAGCAACTTGTAGCCATGGTACACACCTAAGACATCGCAAATTAGATAAGGAAAAAGAATTTTTAAACTATCCATTAATCAAACTCCTACAACATTATAATCAAACTCCTACAACATTATAATGTTCATCATCTTTTGAAGACTGTTCAGATGAAATCTCATGAATTCTCATGTGCTCCTCCATGATCAAAAAGGGTCCATCACCCCAAAACAATGTACAGAATTTCTCAGAAGACTATCATAACTATGACCAATTCTTCATGGCCTGTGAGCTGGAAATGTTATTTTAAGATAAATTTTACACAAAGAGGATGAATATGGGAGGAGGCTTGTGCTAAATCCTTATCCACGAGACAGTGACCTCATGGAAAGTTTCAAAAAGCTCTGTCTGTGTGACGAATGAGGCAGAAAACAGGTGTATTCGGTGATCTATTCACATACTTGAAACAGTCAAAGGAAGGAGAAAGAGTTCACAAATTCAAGGAAAGAAGGAAAAAGGCTGTGCAAGCCTGGCCAGTACCCAGTGCTCCTTATACCCTGCTAATAACACTTTTCTGTGCAGTGGTTAAATTATTGCTCAGTGTTTCATTTCTTACATGTGTGTGGTTAGCAGCATGTGAGCAGACATATGTCTATGACATCACATCTGTTAACACTCTGATTATGCTCCCAGGGGGGTGGGAAACTTCCTAGGAAACAAATCCACTCTTTGAAACCACTGACAAATGTAACTGCTTGTCTGAACAGAAGGTACATGAAAACTTGGCTTGGAGGATGGGACATAAAGAGTTCACAAAAGGTGACAAGAAAGTGTTTCAAAAGAAAAGAGGATTATCATAAAAAAAAATTAATTCTTCTCCATCACAAATATTGTTTTTCATACATTTATGACTATTGAAACAATTTCTTTAAATAAGATTACTCTTTTCTATTTGCTTTCTGATGATTACATAAAAATCTCATTATTTACATAAAGATTATCAGTGAGTATTTTTATCTTGACGTAGCATACAAAAGTCAGATTTATTAAAAGTGATTTTGGCTTTGGATGTAACAATTCAGCAAAATGGAATTTTCCTGCTGTTCTAGCAGATATTTCTGCTTTTGAAGTATCTTATAGGCTGTAAGGATACATGATATGTATTAAAGAAATGCAAAACCATATGAAACACAATTTATTTACTTACATTACTTGTTTTTCCTTTATGTGAACCACAGTATTTGAAACTCAATGTTGTGTGAGGGCTGCTGTGGAAGACAGAAATCCTAACCATGAAAATACCTTGGAGAGGTTTCTCTTTCGTGACTTAGCCTGTTCATGAAGGTTTAGATTTTTCCACTTTTACCAGCAGATTTTAATGATTATTCTAATGATTCTGAAACAATTTGCCAAGTTGTCTTAATCATCTGATGATAAAGTAGCTGAATAGGTTTTTTTCTTCTACTTACGGTATTTTTTTCTCAAGCTGTTCATAATAGAATGAAAGACTGAAGATACAAAGATGGTGTTCTTTTCGAATTCTGTTTCAATGCCTGATATTGTATGAAATGTGGTCTGGAAAGTAACCACGTGAACAAAACAAGGTGGTTCTTGTTATTGTGGGTTCATTAAAAACGCTTGTCTGATTCTTGCACAGCTCCATTTTCTTTTCAACATCATTACTTTCTCATAGCAGGGATTTGTGGAGCTGAACTTCATCTAGCACTGATCAGTATATTGTTAATATCAGAAGAGAATCAGCTGCTTTTCCCCACCATAAATGCTGAATATAGAATCTGGATAAAGGTATTAATCTCATGTCAACTGAAATACCCATTATAAACTATAAAAATATATTTAACCAACAAAGTAGGCCTTGATAAATACGTAGCAGGACATTCGGTCAAAGAGTATTGTGACAACTAATTGAAAGAGTATTTAGAAACTTATTTAAAAATCACCAAAAAACAAACAAACAAACACTAAACAAAACAAAAAAACAACCTCAAAAAAACCCAAAACAAACCACAAAAAGGAAGCCTAGATAGAGTAGATGGACAGGACAGGAGCCTGGAAGGAATATACAGAAGTTCTTCATGATCCAGCAATGTGCACTCAGAGCCCAGAACAACCATATCCTGGACTGCATCAGAGGCAACATGGCCAGCAGGTCAAGGGAGATGATTCTGCCCCTCTGCTTTTCTCTTGTGAGACCCCCACCTGGAGTATTGTGTCCAGTTTGGGAGTCTCCAGCATAAGAGGGTCATGGACCTGTTGGAGTGAGTCCAGAGGAGGGCCATGAAAATCAGAGAGAAGCCTGGAACACCTGTCAAGACAGGTTGAGAGACTTGGGGCTGTTCAGCCTGGAGAAAAGAAGGGTCTGGGGAGACCTTATAGCACCTTCCAGAACCTAAAGGTGGCATACAAGAAAGCTGGAGAAGGAGTTTTGACAAGGGCGAGGAGCAATAATAAAAAGGGGAATGGCTTTAAACTGAGGGAGGGCAGGTTTATATTAGATATTAGGAAGAAATTTTTTGTGGGGAAGGTGGTGAGGCACTGGAACAGGTTGCTGAGAGAAACTGTAGATGTCCCATCCCTGGAAATGTTCACAGCCAGGTTTTTTGGGGCTTTGAGAAACTTTATCCACTGGAAGGTGTCACTGCCAGGCAATTTGAGGGCAGTATGAATACACTTAGAATATGAAATTTCATAAAACGACAACTCTCTGTCACATGGATGGTGAAGCAAAATGGCAGCACCAAGTATTTAGTAGGAAAGGGTTTCCTGTTGTGACATCCAGTTGAATTAACCTGCTTGGGCAGCAGTGGGGCTGTTGCTCCTACCACTCGGTTCCAGGGTAGTCTGTGACCATGTGGGGGATGGTGTTTTACAAAATTACAGAGCCTGAAAAAGCTGTTTTGGCCTTCTTTCTTACAATGTGTATTAGATATCTGCCAGGCGCTGGCAGTGGGGCTGCAGGGTCTGAGGCGAGAAGGTGCTGGACACAGCAGGTTTCAGCTGGCTCCAGCAGCCCCAGCGCAGGGCACAGATGACCCCTCAGCCATGCTGGGGAAGCCAAGGGAAAACAGGTTCCAGAAAGGGCTGAAAATGCAGTGGGAGAGGAGGAGAAAGATGAGGTGGGAGCAGCAGCAGAGGGACCCCAAGGGGAGCGGGAGGAGAGAAGGACAGGGGGGACTGCCAGCCCAGAGCATAGATCCCTTCACCAGCAGTCTTGCAGAGACTCCAGTGAAGCAGACACCCTCCTCATCCTGGGTCATGTTCCCAGCAAGAATACAATCTGTGTGCCCTTGGGAGGGAGGAGTGGGAGAGAAGGGAGGGAAGTGGAACTGGGAAAGAGTCTTGGTAGGGGGGAGATGTTTTAGTCTCTGTCTTCATTTTTCACTCCCCGAACCTATTTTAACTGACAATAAATAAAACTACTTTTCCCCAAATCAAATCTGTTTTGCCCCTGGTGGTAACTGGTGGGTGATCTCCCTGTCTTTATCTCAGTCACTGAGCTTTTCCACCCTATTTTCTCCCCCTCTTCTGTTGGGAAGGGGGAGGGAGAAAATATCTAGGGAAGTGGGGCAAGGCAGATCCACCAGGCAGAGGTAACTACTAGGAGACCCTTGATCTGAGTCACCCTGTGGAGAGTCTAAAACACACCACTGGAAGCTCTCACCACTGAGGCAGTAGGAGGGGACGCCTCTTCAGCCACTTCACCACAGCACTCATCATCATCATGGCTAGGCTTCACGAACGAAGATTTGGGAAGGTGTCTACCCACCCTTGCTACAAGCACGCCGGTGGCTAAAAAGGCCAAGGTGAGATAGGCAAGTCCGCTGCAAAAGGCACAGTGGAAAGTCTCCTCAGGTGGTATTGGCGATGCACAGTTCTTTCTGCGTTGTCTTTTCTCTTCGAGACCACAGCACTACCATTTTTAAATTAGCACAGACTCCTGTGTCTGCACCCACAGGCTGCACTGTGACAGCATGGATTAGGGAAATACTGATTTAATGTCTTCTAGTCATACTCTTTTCCCTTCCCCTTCTGTGGCTTGGTGCACCCATGGGTTGTTTCCTTTGTGAAAGCACTTGCAGAAGTGTGATCCCTGTGGGCATGAAACCCTCAGGTGACCCATAAAATAAGCACAGTAGAAAAACGTACAGCTTTCTCTGAACTGCATCTCTAAGAGGTCAAACAAGCCCCAGTACTGGTGTGGAGGAGATGAAAGTGAAATTTACTGAGGGGCCTGAAGAGAAAGGCAATGAGACCATCCTGTGGCAGAGAGAGACCAAGCTGTGAGATTGCTTTACCTGTGACACAAAACTGCAACGTAACTGTTCACAGAGAAAACATCTAAACTGCTAAACAAAGCAGAATAAAGTGCATTCTCTGGCACTGGGATCATTTAGCACAGCAGCTTTGTTGCAGGTGGAGCGACATACCACTCATAAGAGAGAAATAGCACATTTTTACAAAGTTGACGGTAAATGTGACAGTAGTTTAGCAAGATTTGATGGCAAGGTATGCTTGAGTATTTACTGCATAGAGGATGGGGTCAGACTGTCAGGGAAGCCTTTTCACTGAGTCATACAGTCTAAACTCCTTTTCAGTGGGAAGTTTGGGTGTGACTGGATCCAGATTTAGTCCTGGGTTTGGTCAATGGATTATGTCCAAAGGATTATATTTGTGCAATCAATCATTTATATCACCTACCTAAGATTTCAAAGTTTCCCAATTCACTGAGTATCTCACAATAAGGACTCTACTGGCCTTGAGGAGAAACTTCAAGAGATGTCCCTACTCAAGAGGAGATCCTGACTTGCAGCTCACTGCCATACTATTTATGTTCACTATTTATGGATTAAGTTGGACTCAGTTATATTTGCATACTGGCTATGAATGTTAGTTTCTTCCAGACTTGGCTTGAGTCAAACCTTGATCAGCACTGTGGTTAGGCATGTGCACTGCTCAAATTAGCCCCTGGCTACTATGTCATTACTTGCCTTCCTGAATCCAGTTTTAGTGACCAAGGAGGTTACAACTGCCACTGAGGATTATCACGTGAGCAGGGTTGCAGGAAATAAAGGTTAGGTTGGGGTGCAGGGAGGGATTAAAAGATTTCTTGTCCCCACCAAAAAACAGTCTTTTTACTCAAAATAGTGAGGCCCTGTCTTAAGTGCCCAGTTGCAATAGCCCTGATCTTGTCTAACTCCAGATGTCCTCAGGTGTTACTCAGTAAAGTGCAAGTTGACCCAAGCCATTGAGCTGGCCACATTTAGTTTATTAATATGGACACAGTCATACCTGCTCACTGCAATGTTTTTTTAGTGTCTCCTTCAGGACAAGCTCTCTGATGAACAGTACAATTCAACTTCAGATCAAAATACCTATTGCACAAGCACATAAACATAGACCATTGCCTAAGTATTGGTATGTAAAGCCATGTGAAATGTCATATATGTTTCAGAGCTAAGGAGCTAGGGTGATACGTCATAAGACCTGTGCCATTCTGCAGTGGCATACGAGTGAGGAAAAAGGAACCAGGGGAAATCAGAGCTGCTTAAGGTGTAAGTCAAGCAGTGAATTTCCATTATAGTTAGTTGAGTTGAAATTCAGTTTTCTATGTGAAGAAGTCTGCCACCACCTGAGTTGTCCAAAGATGTAAGAAACTTTCATATTTGGACTGGCCCTTCTGGAAGGTGGAAGCCATGCACAATACTCTAAAGCATCTGAAATTACAGTCAATATCTCAGGGTGGACAATTGAATCAGGCCAAATATCTCTTAAGGTATGGTAACAAGTGCCAGCATTAGGAGTTTATATGGTAAAACAGGGCAGCAAGGAATCAGAATTATTTAAAATAAATTTGATCAGAATTTTCCTCTGGTACTAAAGCTGATTGCAACAGAATGACCTCTATTTTTCCTGTTAAACTCTCTTAGCCTCCAAATCAGAGTATCCAGATCCAAACTCTGTATTGGGAATGATCTCAAACTTGCACAAGACCTAAAATATACAGGCAAACTCAGATTAAAATCATGTCAAAATTAATCCTAATTTAACTGTAGGTGAAATGAAACTTCAGAACCCATTAATGTTTCTTCAAGTTATTTAATTAACTAAATACACTAGTGTAATGAAAGGTTTTATAAAAAAGACAAATAAATGGCTTCTGTACCTGAAAGAGATAGTTTCACTCATCCCATCTCGATGATTGCTATTGGTGCCACAAATAGTTTAAGATTGGAATTTCTCTGACTGCTAAGAAGATGCAAAAAACAAGATTTCAGAATATTTTCCTGGGCTCCAGGAAACTGGGATAACATTGATAACACTTATAAAATTGGAAACTATACCTAAGTGCATTCTTTAAATCCTTAGGCTTCTATGTTCTTGAAACTTTTCTCCCAATCCCTTTCTTTTTTTTGACAGCAACATGGATTATTTTCCACTTCAATCATCACCATTAAAAAGCATTGTACTAAAAATCTGCTATTTTTGCTTGCTACAAAAATCTCCTGCTCTGACATAAGCTCTATTTAATCTCAGTCCAGAACAGTAACACAAAGGTTTTTCTTGCCTCAAGCAGAGGTTACAAACCATTTTGTTTAATAGATGCCTATCAGGAAAGCCTGTGATTCCTCATGTGTGAATGAAGCTATTAAACTCCAAACCTCATTACACAAATAATGTCCATTTTGATATTTCAGAGGACTTTTAGCAAGGTGCTCACGAGAGTGTTGTAAATGATCCGTAAACAATGGAACACTATAGGGACAAATTGTAGATTGGGCAATTTATTTTCACAAAAGTTTACTGCCAAAGGAGAAGCCAATCATTACAGTCACTTGAGGGCCAGATCCTACAAAAGCTCCTCTACCGTCCCTTCCTTGCTCATGCTGTGACACTGTGTAAATCAGGAAGATTAACCCATTCAGTAAGGTATTCTTAGGTGAGTAAGGGGTTTGAGGTATTTTATTTTAAAATTGCACAAAACCGTTATTATCTCCTTTACAAGATTTTAGGTAGTTCTCTCACATTTCTAAATAATTTCTTTTTATTCTTTCTGGTGGATATGCCATCACCATAAGCATGAAGAACTAAGACTAAAAGGAGGAACTAAGACTTAAAAAAGGAACTAAGCAAGAATTTCACATGCAACTTTGTAAATGAGAAGAGAAAAATAGTCCCTTCTTGAAAGTGTAGATTTCTTCAGTATCCCTGATTTTCAGCAAAGTGAAAAGTTGAGGTAAAAAGCCGATTTTCCCTCAAGTATACCATGTGTGATGCTTTCAACTTATCTGAAGCAAACCAAAAAGTCTGAATCTCAGTGGTTCTTTTTTAATTTTCTTTACTATATATCAAAATGAATTTAAATCCTGCATGTCACCATTTTCTGTATCTAAACTATGGAGCTAGTATCCAAAAGCTCAGGATGATTACCTTTAAAATCACTTTATCTGGCACCAGCAAAAGGGACAGAACTGGTGATGGAGACTTCAATAGGACTGTGGCTTCACCATATTTGTCATATTAATTTTGAGGTCAGTAAGGGACTGATTCTGAAGACAATCATCAGGTACAGCTTCATGTTAATCTACACCATTGGTCATTTTTCTATTCTTGAAGCTTATTTCAGAGTTCCTGTCATGGATTTGACCTTGCTTGGCTCCTGGATGCCCACCTAGCCACTCTCTCACTACTCCTCAACAGGACACCAGGAGAAAATAAGATAAAAAAGCAGGGTTTTATTCCCCTTACATCTTTTCTCATATCTCTCTCTCACAGCTGCTACAGTGTTTTTAATCTTTTTTTAAATGTGATGTCAAGAGAGATCATCAGTTTTGCTGAAGAATCAGACTTTGGCCAATAGTGGGGACATTTTGGAGCCAGCTGGAAACAGTTGTGTCCAACGTAGGGTCAGCCCCTGACCTCTTCTCACAGAAGCCTCCTCCACTACCTAACTCTTGCCATGTAAACCAAATACACTATCATGTCCATTACTCTGATATTAACCTTTATCACAACCTAACATTCATTTTGGGACTGACTACTCTGCATCAGGGTATTCACATTCTGCTCTTTTATTAGCTCAGAATACTCAACATGTGCCTTCATACCAGGTTTATTTCCAAGTGCACCTGTGGCATAGTTGGAAACTGGGTATAAGGATAATAATGAAAGCAGCTGAAGTTGTGTCATTGGTCTCCAATGATTCTCAGGCTGCCTCACTGTGATTCCTCATTAGCAGTGTGAATAACATAAACTTCTTTTTTTTTTTTTCAGAAGCACCTTAGTCATCATTATCTCATTCTTAAGCTTTGCATGGTAAGCAAACCCAAATTCAAGAGAGAAAGGTTCCCTCAGGACTCCAACCAATATTCAGTTGAGATTCCATGCTCTTACTCAAAAGGCTCTTCCTTAGGGTTTGCTATATAAGACTTTCCTTTTACAATGTACAAATCAGAAACCCATTCCAGAAAAATATATGGAGCTCAAAATCCTTGGAAGACTGTCAGAGATATAAGTTGTTCAATACATTGCAGTAGCAGTGCCCTGTACAATAAGTTCTACTCATCCTTTAGTGAAGATTAATTTGATATCAAACACAAAACAATTTTATGTAAATGAGTCTTAAAAATAGAAATTGACTTAATTCTCAAATATTTGGGTGTCTGTGGATCTAACTTTGAAACTAGACCAGCTTTGAGATGTCAGTTGAACCATACGATATCCAGAGATCCCTTCCAGCCAGTTATTTAATTTCTCTATGATACTGTATTCTTAATCCCTGATAAACTGTTAAAAATTACTTTTTAACTAAAACAATAGCTATGAAACACAGATAGAATTATCTGCCAGCAAAGGGGACAGCTAATTCATCTGTAACTGAACACTATTTTCAGATGTAATCACAATGTTTCCTGCCTAGAATTATTGGCATCGAGCTTGTAAATGTATCCCCTAAGGGAGGAAAAACACTGTAAATAACTTGCCTTTAAAGAGGAGGTTTATTGGATTTTTACACTAGACAACACAAGCTCTGGTTAAATGCTGAGTGATATTTATGTCCTTGCACATCCAGCCATACCTCAGCCTCATTTTTTTTTTCTTTTTTTTTTAATTTCAACCTTAATGAACAGAGAAATCATCGGTATTCACTTCCTGAGTCTTTCTAGTTTTCAAAATATAGACACATTAGAGGTGAACATGGCAGCTGAAAAAATAGTGTCTTCCAATTTCTTTTACTACCTCATGAATTAAGGAGAAAAAAAGAGATGGAGCAGGAAGAAAGGAGAGATGAAAGATTAAATTATTCTGCTGGTATACATACCCAGTAAGACTGAATGGCCTAAAGCCTAAAGCATGGGTTTTCAACATGCTCAGCTAAACTGTGAGTTGTTAGCAGGTTATCAGGCAGTGCAATTTATACAGTCCTCAAGGGATATTGGGTATGGATCAGTACAAGTGTCATGAGAGAACAAATATAGCTTAAATCTGCCACACTGTGTGGCACAAGATGCTGAAATATTTGAGCTGAGGGCTTGAGCCTCAGCTTGCCAGGCAAGATGTGCTACTTAGATCCCTGAATCAGTTCATCTCAGAGCTCCCTACATTATATAATTGCTCAACAATACTTTCAGCCTGTTTATGCCATGGGCTTAGAGACACTATAATGAGAGTTGGCCTGCTGGAAATTATGCTGGCCTCATTTTCTAAAGGCAGCTGCATATGTGTAGTAAAACCCTTAACAATTATTTAGCCCTATTCCAAAGGTGGAAATTTCCCTCCAGAGAAGTGAGAACAAAATGTGCTGTCTATTTGAGAGAGCCTGACCTCAGATTTTCACATGGCCATTCTGTTTGTTGTAGAGAGGCTACGTAGTGTAATTTCCCCCAATTTACATGTCAAGTGTCATCTCTTCTTCCACCACATTGCAGAGAAAATAGATTAGAGGAAAGTCCTCTTTCTCTGTGTTTATGAGACAAAAAGAGAGCAGCTGTTTGGTGACCTGCTCAGTCCCATCAGGCTGGCTTAGACAAATATTTGGAACATTTGTAATACTGAGCTCTTCAGGCAGTGTCCCTTCTGACAGGATTCATCTGACTAAATGTGGGTGCTAATGCACATTTCAGCAAGTCACTTTCAATTCTCTTTACTGGCAGGGAAGGTCTAGTAATAGAGACAATGGAATTTAGAGTGTGATTCATCTCATCCTAAACAGATGCCTACATTTGTTCAGAGGAATTGCATCCTAAACTCTATTAACAGAATTGATCAGATCTCTCCTGATGATAATGGGAGCACAAATAACCAGTTAAAATGTAGGTGTCTGCACTGAAAGTCAGGTGAGATTGATGAGTCCTACCCCTTGTTTCTGAAACCTTCTCAGACTGAGGTGTATGCCATATCCTCAGCTGCTCTATCCTATTAAACTGAAGTCCTTCTCTGGAGGTTCTCTGTTTTAATGGCCGTGGGAATCCCAGCAAGCTCGTGCAGCAAAGAACTTCACATGCCTTCAGATTTTAGCAGGAGATGAATGTGGACTTGCTAGCAGAAGAAGCTTGAAGCCTAACTACTTAAATTTTGCAGCTACTACATTTCTTGGAGGTTTAAGATTTAATTTTTTTTTTTTTTTGGTTGATCCAAAATGCCCTGCATGTAAATCAAATACCATCTCCTTCAGCAATGATCTGATCTTCCTAATGAAAGGAAGTAGTCAAGTCAGAGCAAAAGTTCATTTAGTCCTGTATCCAGTCTCCTGCAAAAGTTGTCATATGTGAAGAGTTAAGTATAATAACTGAGCAAGCATATACATATGATATTCCCTTAAATTCTCTTCCAGACCCCAGAAGCAAGTCTGGTAGATTTCAAAACTTTTCTTGATTAGTTTTTAAGCTTGCTGTTTGTCTTTCTTCACTTTGTTCAGGTTAAAACCATTTTAATTAATGCAACTTGGGTGTAGAACTATAATAACCTATATAATTCTTATCCGATGAAAGGTTTTGTAATAGCTTTTTTTGCTACTGATTTATTATTATTAACATGCTTACAGATTATTTTACTGGTGTACATTTCATCTCATCTGATGAGAGAGATGCATTTCCTGATGAGAGGGATGACACGGTCTCAGAATAAATTGCTTTACATATTAATATGCTGAACCTGGGAATCTACAATCTTTCTGAACAAGGGATTATTTAGTCTTCAAATAACTCTCTGGTCTTGAATACCATACAGGAAGCAGAGGTCAGTTATAATTTCTGATTAATTTTGTGTTCTTGACTTGAGTTCAATTTAAACAATGAAATTAATGCTTTGGTAATTAAACTTTTACCATCACTGAAACAAGAGGAGAGTACTAAGACCAGAATATGGGACTGCACATCCATGAAAAAAGGTGCTGGTAGCCTGGCATCTATTTTACAAGCATTGTAGATTACATTTGTATCCAGGTAATGTCCCATCACTCTGACAGCAGACCTTATATAAGTGAAATGCACATCTCTCTTACTTGCTTGCATGTAGGTAGAAAAACATTCCCTAATTTTTAAAATTGGAGCATCAATTAGGAAAACAAGATCATATATATGTTTTTTTTCAGTACTGACTTGTTTTAAATACTTCACCTATTTCCCTTGGCAAAGTGTAGTTGCCTGAACAGCCTTTTTTCCTCTACTGATATTTACTGCTTTACTTACGTTTTTATCTCTTCTGCCTATTAATCTTTTACAATTCTGTGCATAGTTTTAGTGAAATGCAATTCTTGCACAATTAAAAGTAGGGGGCAGTTAGAGTCTTTGACATGTTTTTAGCCTAATATTAAGATATGATGTCCAGGCCTTTTTTGATGTCTGTTTATTTTCTCTGTAGCACCAGGATATGTGTGTGTGTTCTGTACTTTAGATGCTTCCTTTTTCATGAATGGCATACGGATGCCAGTAGAAATGGTTTGCATGTCTGGTACTCTGCTATTTCTGCTTGTCTATTTCTGAGATCAGCAGATGGAGATGAGGTAATTCTGTAGCACTGTAAGTCATAAACAAGTTGGTACAAATATAACTGCCTCAAATATTATGCTGAGCTTACTCCATTTGACCTTCTGCCCCACTAGAGCTTTGCTTAGGGTTGGTATATTTGGTTATTGTCTCCATCGTAATCAATATACAAACCCACAACTGTTAAACGGGTCTTCTAAATTTTTTTGTCTTTAAACTAGTACTGACTTCTACCTTGGGAAATGCACACTGTTTCACAGTCAAGCCCACTTTCTTTCCTTCCCTCTTTATTTGGATGAGCAAACTAATGGGAAATATCATAATCCCTAACACCTATTTATTGCCTATGAAACTGCTAGGATAGTTTCATTTCCAAATTGTGAATTCTGACTCTTTGCAACATTCGGAAGATCTTTTGCATTATTTGCAAGCAGGACATACTCTGCTTTCAGCTGTAAGGTGTGTGTATACACTCAGATTTTGAGAGATATCCACATAAACTGCAACAACAGAAAAAAAAAACAAAACAACAAACCATAGACAAATACTTTGAGGGACTTTTCAAACCTTGTGAAATAATCTTGGTCAGGACCTGTCTCAGTTTGTCAATTAGAAATGTTAACAACCTGCTGCTCAGCCTTTATCAGAAATAGCAGCTCAGGCCCTGGAGGACTCATCCTCTCCCATTGCTCATTGAACAATAGGAAAAATTTGAAAAACCTGCAGTAAAATTTAGCACCTTCTTTTCAAGACTGATATCGACTGTAGTCTGGAGAGCAGTCTCTCAGTGTACTAATTTTCAATAGCCTTTAGGAGGTCCTTGTCCACCAAATGTCCCAGGCTTACTGTTCATTCCCACTAGGTCCTCTCATTCACTCCCTCCCCACTGTTGCCACTGGGCTTGTTTGTGATCTATATTATCAGCCCTCCTTTTAATCCATTAGACCCATGTTTAGCCTAGGTTAATTCTCACATGGAAACCCAGTAACTGTATTAGCAGAACTGGAGGAGACACCAAGCAAACCAAAAGGGGGAAAGGCAGCAAGGAGGAAAAATTTGTACTCCACCTTTGTTACTGGAATAACTTTATTAAAAACAAAAAAATACATTTTTGATTTAAATCAATTCTTTCAGTTCTAATAAGAATCACAGCAAAGTGCAAAAGCAGCACATCATAACCAAACTTCAAATAGAATTTAGAAAAAAAACACAACAAAGTGTCAATGCACCCTGTAAAAAAAATTTCTTTCTATCTGGTCATTTCTATATAGGATAGCACATTTGGTGTTGGAGTTTCCTTTCTTTTATGCGAGGTAGAACTGAAAGCAGAATCTGTCCACTTCAAAACACTGGAAAATAATTAATTTTATGTTAAATAATCACAACTGGCAGACTCAGAAAGTGTGAAGGGGGAAGGCTGGGAATATAGATCATTTGGGTTGGAAAGGAAATTGAGTGTAAGAGGTTGTTAACAAAAAAAACCAAACAAACAAAAAAAAAACCCAAACAAAATAAATAAACAAGTTGTTCTTACCTTATTTGAGGAATGGAGAAAAGCAATAGTCTGTAATAAAAGAAATAAAACCTTCTAGTCACAGATGGAGACCTGACAATGATGTGTTTGTATAGACCAGACTGCAATAATGTAAGCTGTTAAGTTAAAAATTTCAACATGAGAAAGCTGTTGTGACAATAAATCTTTGACTACTTAATTAACAGGAAGCCTGATAGCATAGTGATTCTTATTTCCTTTAAGATAGCATTGGAAAATTAAAAGAACATTGATAAATGGGGAAAAAAACTCATTTCAGTGCAATGGCAATGTCTTCTAAAGCAAAAGGATATTTAGGTAAGTTTGTTTTTTTATGTTATGCCTAATGTAATTTATCATTTATAATACATGGAATGAGCAATAAGTTACTATATCATAGTAATTGAAAACACAGACATCAATTTTCATGCAAGACAGATTTTGTTAGAAAAGAAGGTTTTTCAAAAATTGAGTTTTTTATGAATAATAGTGACAGTGATTTTACCTTTTTCATCATGTTTCCTGCTGCAGTTTTAATGATGTTTTAACAATGAAATAATTAGATGAAAAATGAAAGCTGTATCAAGTATTTTGTGTTTTCTAAAATATTGATAGATATATTTGAAGAATATGTTTTTTGAAAAGGTCTATGTTAACCGAAAACAAGCAGTGAAACAAAACCCCCACTCCACAATAAAAAACCCCAAACAACTAAACAAACTAACAAAACCCCCAACAACTATAAAGCTATCAGCTTGGATACAGCAGGAAATGTGATGAAGTATGGAAAACAGACCCATTTAAAACTAAATGAAGCAGAACATTTTTTCAGAATATTCCCATTATTAATGTAATTGGTTTCCCTTGGCTCAGTCATCTGCAGCAATTTTTCTTGTGTGCTCTGAGTCTTCATTTGTAGTGAGCAGCATGAGGCAACTTCATGAAGGACTTCTGTGCTGTGTGTCACTCACACCAGGAATGGGAAGATCGCTGCATGGAAAGAGCTCTCACAGCCTGTACACCTGTGTAATGTTAAGACACTATCCAGCCTGCATATATCATAGAATCACAGAATGGCTTGGGTTGGAAGAAACCTTAAAGATCATCTAGTTCCAACCTTGCTATGTGGCCAGAGATGTCACCCACTAGATCAGGTTGTTCAGGGCTTCATATTAAAAAAAAAACCAAAAACAAAACAAAAAAACAACAGAGGATTTTTGTTATCTTCCAAGCAACCTTTCCTGCTCTGTGTTGCCTCTGCATGAGGAATCATATCCAGCTTTGAGGTGAGCTGATCTGTGGCAAGACATTGTTGCTTGAGTGATGTCAGTGATCACTGCTTACTCACATTTTCATGTCAATGCTCAGTATCCCAAATATATAAAGAACAAAGGGACCAGTTTGGTGAAGTTAAGGTTACTACTGGGAATTCTGACACACACATGTGAAAACCATGATTATGAGGAAACCTTTTTCCTAGTTTTTATGTTTCTTTCTGTCTGTAGTCTGTTCTGCATTAGTGTAGGGTAGAGGAATAAGTGTGTTTATTAGCCAATGCAATATGTAGTTACCAATAAAACGTTATCATAAAATCATTTTAAAAGCATGATCTCACTATGGTAGATGACCTAAAATTAAATAGAAGGGTGCAGCTAACTTGTTTCTCTTTCTTCTTTTGTAAAATAACATTAATAATAACAGTTTACCACTACAAAGAAATGGATCCAATCTTATCAGAATTAGCAATGGTATGGTGAAATCTGGAATTGCTCCAAGTAGCACATAGATCAAAGTTAAAACTTATCCCTGTATTTCTTACTAAGGTTTTCCTCTAAAATAGTTGTGTCTTAGTGCTAATGAAAATGTAAGGGAAATGTGAATTTTCTTTTCATTCATTCTATAAATTCCCAAAATCATGATTTCCTGCTTAAGCACACATTTTCATGTAGGTTTTATTATTATTTTTATGATATCTCTCTACAAGGATTAAATAGCCTCTCAGCTGCATTTAACTGTGCTACAATATTTTGAGCAAGACCTTGTGACCCTGAATGACATGTAGATTAGCAGAAGTTTGTAGTGCTTTTAATATCTCACAGTCTAAAAGTCTGTGTTTCTCAAAGATATGTATTACCCTTTTAGTTCTATGTGCCTTAATCCTCTGTGTAAAATGAGGCAAAATATTAGTTATTTATTATTTTTTCCATGTAGTTGATCACGCACTCCATAAACTGTTCACCTAGTATAAAACAATGGCATGCAGGAAATAGTCATAGACTTGGGGGGGGACAGGGGGACACACACACCTTTGGATAGCTGCAAGATACTCTTTTATATTATAATTGTCCTTGTTCCATCAATGTGATAGTAGGAAATAGGATAAGTAATCTGCAGATCAGACCGCTTGAACTGTTGTAGTACTGAATTTTGAGAGAACAAGAAAATTATTCAGGAGTGTAAAAGGAAGACAGAAGGAAAACCTAAGAATAGTACAAAAAAAAGAGCTGAAATGTTACATTTAGAAATTAGTTTGATTAAGAAACATACAATAAACATTCAAAAAAATATTTATCACTAGGAGAAGACATGTACAGGGATCAATACTAGGACTGATGCTGTTAAACCTGATCAGAAACCAAGAAGAAACTGCAAAATCGGCATTGATTTTAAATGTTTAGACATGTTTGTGAGCTAACATTAAAGATAATTGCTGGATCATACCAACAAGCAGGGGCTCATTGGAGGCGTGAAGATCAAAGGCAGCCTTGGCTGCAGTGACCACAAGATGATGGACTTCTAGATCCTGAGGGCAAGAAGATTTGCTTAGAAGTGTCCCATAGCATAAAATGCTAGAGGAAAGAGGAGCCCAGAAAAAGTGGTTAAAATCCAAGTATCCCATCCTCCAAGCTCAAAAGACTTCCATCCCAGTGAATGGGATGTCAGGAGTCAGGAGACCCCAGTGCAAGAAAGACATGGACATAGTTCAAATGGATCCAGAGGAGGACCATGAGAATGAAGGGGGCTGGAACACCTCTCTGGTGAAGAAAGGCTGAGAAACTTGTGGTTGATCAGCAAGAAGAAAAGTCTTGGGAAGACCTTGTTGTGGCCTTTGAATATATAAAAGAAACATAAAAGAAAAACAGAAAGACCAAGGACGCTAGGGACAGGACAAGGAGCATTGGATTTAAATTGAAAGGTGGTAACTTTAGATTGAACATAAGGTAGAAATGTTTAATGATGCAAGAGATAAGATACTGGGACAGTTTGACCAGAGAAGTTGTGAGTATCTGGCTACTGTGTCTTGCAGAAACAGAAAATCTATTAAAAAGGCAGGACTGAGTTAGGGGGTTTGTCTGCCATGGAGCAGAATTCAGGCAATTCAAACATCCGATGAGTGTATTGGATTCAGATACATATATTAATTCTTGGAATTCAAGAGCATTTCAGTCTAATGTATTAATTTTGTTCATGACTGGTGATTGCTGGCTTGAAGTAAAATTTCCACAGAGTGTTTTAGTTTGAGGTCCTACACTAGTCTATTCCTATTGTTTCAACTACACCTTAACTCCATTGAAGTAAATAGTAATTAATTACAGCTAGCAGCTTCTGTCAGTGCTATCACAGCAAGTTATGTTATGATTGCACATTTGCAACATAGTTCTGGATTTAGGAATATAGTGTTTATGCCACAGCAGAGGATGTACAGTGGACAGCCTGAACCCACCATTAATCATTGGTCTAGGAAATCTCAGCTGCACTACTGAATACATCCATAGATCATTGTTCACATACATTGTAAGACTGTCAGTGGTAAGGTCATGAAAAAAATCAGATTATGTTATTCAAGATACAATAAATCTCTTTTTCAATATTTATATGACATCTTTTAAAAACAGAGGGAAATGATTAATGAAAGTTTTTCAGAAAAATGGGAGTTACATTCCCACATCCTTATTTCATTGTTTTTTTATTCTATTGGTTTAGTTGCTAAAGGGGGTGAAAATGAATTAAATATTAGTAAATTTCCTAAAGTATGATGATTACAACTAGTAAAGAGAGAGTTTTAGAAACAGAACCAAAGGACTCGGATACACTTTTACATGCATTAAAAGCTTTTTTCCAGTATTCCTAAGATAGTGAGGAATTTCAGTCTCATACTGGGTCACCTGCAAGATTTATCAGTGCTCTAAACAGGAGGATGTGAACCAGCACAGATCACAAGACTTAACCTCAGGGTACAGAATAACCAGAGGGTTAATATCACAGTGAAATATGAACATTCTTCCAAATTGAAGACAGCTTCATTGTATCAGATTTTAATATTCATGGAGTTCAATAACATTAAAATTTTTGCCCTCGAAAGTCACACTCTCCCTTGCACATGATCCTAAAGCTCCAACCTCTGTAATAACTTTAGCACATAATCCACCATATTGAGCACTACTGATATCCTCATAGCCTTAATTTACCAGAACCTAACTTGATAGCCAACCTCACACCTGGATTAATTTTATCCAACATTAGCATTTTAAGTAGCTGTCTTCACTGGTTGTCTCAGACCTTGCTTGCAGTAAATGCAAAGAAAAGCATAGTTTGAAAATAGTTTAGGTCTTAGATCTCTGTGGAGGCAGTCTTCTCTCTCTGATGACATGTGAGACAATTTTAAACAGTCAGACATGATTTTAACATGTCAGTTAATGTCTAAATGTAGAATGAATTGGATTCTTACTTTTCACTTACTCATATGTGCAAGGCTGATGATATCTTCACACTACTCCACAGCTAACAGAATACAAAAATCCGCTTAAAGTAAATCCCTCAAAGTTTTTTAACTCCTTTACCAAACTGGGCGAAGAACACCTTTCACACTGGGTCAGTTTTAGCCCTCACTCTCCCAACCATTCCCTGGTACTTACATAGGGCTCAATAGGAAAGGCAAAGGCAATGTCAGTGAAAGAAAGTCTGACATGTTCTATTCAGTTCCTGAGGGGTGATTAAAAGACATTAGGCTCTAATACCTAAGATTGTTGATGGGGATGCTATGGCTAGTTGTCAGCAGCCAGAATCTTTCACGAGGATTAGTAGTATGATGATGGTTGTTTCTTTGCACTCCAGAATCCATCTGGGGTAATTTTTAACATTTTTAACACAGTTTTATACATTTAGTCTCTCACTTGATCCTCGGTCCATGTCACACCTGGGTTTGCTATATATATATGTATGCTAGATACTACTTTTGCATTCTGTTATCTCTAAAATCAATTTTGTTCAGATTATATCTGCATTTCTTTAACTGGCCATTGGTGAGTCCTTTACAGGTGTAAGGTCTCCAGTGCCAGGTCTTTGCCACATCCCTTATCACCTCATGCCTGCCTTCTTCTCTGCTACATTCTGTGCCTCCACTTTTCAAGGCCACCACTCTTTTACATGACTTGCATTTCTCTACATATAATCATTGTGTTGATCATAACCAATGCACTCTGAACAGAATAACTGCCTGTTATTTTCACCTATATAAAACTCTGTTTGACTAATAATAAACAAAAGGGGGAAAAAAATAATTACAGACACATGGTTAATTATAGAAATTGCTTTCACAGAATAAACCAAGTACAACAAAGCTTTAAATACATCAGGAAATGTTCAGACAGAGCAGAGCTGACAAGCCTCAACCCCGAGGCCTTGCAAACTCACTACGAAGCTTATGACCTGTTACTGCCAATGACTGTTCTGTATTGCAGAATTGCCCAGTTAGAATTTAGTCAATAGAGATTCTCCTGAGAATCTTTCTTAGGAAGATATAATTCGGGCATTGTTTATTGTCCTCCAGAGAAGCCTGATATTTCCATAGGGCAATATAAATCTTTAATGTTTATCCCAATAAATTTATTGCTTAAGCAAGGCAATTTTCCCTGAGGATTTAAATGAAGTTCCAAACAAACTTTTCCTAACAGTTTGTGTCCAAGCCCTCTGTTATTATTCTAGTTTTCTGTGATGGGTTTTGTCTTCCTGTCTTACTGATTGTGTGTTACCACTTCATCTGTAACATGCTGGACTGTTGATGCTTTGACAATGCTCTTAACTCTCTTAGCACAATTTCCCAGTTTTCTTTGCTTTTAAGCAGTACCAAATGCTTCATTACTTGTGGTTACCAGTGCCTTTCTGCCAGCAGGTTTCAGAAATGCAATAATACCTCTCTTGCAAACATCCACCATCCCTCATGTTCAATGATTACCATTAGACGATCCATATGGGCTTTACTCTGGAGCCGCCTTGTATCTGTGGTCCATATGCTGGATCCATTCCAAATTTCCTTCAGTTAAAATTCATTCTCTGAGAAGAGAGAATTGTGAAGATAATTTTCTTTTATGAGTTCTTTGTCTCAATGGTGGTATACTTTTGAAGCTGAGAGTGTCAGCATCAAGTGTTGAAGCTAGGATATACAAAATCTGCATATTTCTTTTTGAAAAAAAAATAATTCCCAAGTATGAACATTCTTGGTTAGTCTGTGTATTATTGTCACCTTTAATAAAAAAAAAAAAGTTCACTGTAAAGTCAGACATGTAACAATTTATTCCTGTTTTAAAATTTACTTAATGGCAGCTGAGGCTTAGTAATTACCTAAGTGAAACTCTTAACCTTATATAGAGTTACCAATGGAAGACTGCTTTGCTGTGCTCTCCATTCCTTCTCTTGACCTGTTCTGCCACCTAATTGCCAGGAAATGACTTTTCAAAACTCAACTGTTGTGAGATAACTGTGGTAACTTGATCCTTTGGTATGAATTCCACAAATATTTGGTTCAGGTGGCCTCATCTTCTCCCAGGTATGGATGCCAAGTAGAAGTTCAGCCTTTAAGAAAATGATGTCAGATATCTAGGCATAGGCAGCAGAAACTGAGTAGTCAGTCTAAATGACAGTCTCTGTAAATAGAGTCTGGATGGATTTTTAACAGAATAAAGGTCTGTTTCTACCTTAAAATGAACTGAAATGTTTTCTAAAATGTTGTCTAAGATCCATTGACTAAATGTGTTAGAGCTCTGTTGAATACAATTAAAGTTTAGACAGTCATCAGACACATTTAGAAAATACTTATAATATCTACAGACAGAAACATGTAGAAACCTATTTTATGTGATGTCATCTCAAAATTAAATCCATTCCTTACTGCCTTAAGTCACACAAATTTGGTTGAAGGGTATTTTGCACTTCAGTATATTTATATTGAAAGGTAAAACTTCCCCTCTTCCCCCAAAAAATTCCATAATGTCATCAGAATACAAATTTATTGACAAAGTTGGATAGTTATTAGAAAACTAACTAGTTTTTGCTTCCCTCTTCCATTCCAGAGGATGTAACCATGGGAAAAGTGATCAAACTGTCATTATGATCTGGCTATTTCCATTGGTTGAAACAGACCCTGACAGTACAGGACATTCAAACCTAATTCAAAGCCAAGTGTAATATTTATGTTTCACGAGAGAGATGTTCAGCATTGTTAATTTGCTTCTTTAAGCCTTGCACACTTAGAAAGAGTGATGTAAGTGTTGTACTTAAATGAGAATTCAAACTTCTTCAATTACAATAGTGGCTTCCAAATACCAGTCTTGCACAAAACCATCATTGGTCCTACTCAATTTCCATCTCAATCCTAACCAACTTGCAGCATTTCCACTCTGTCTATATTAAGAATGGAAAAGGAAAATCTTACCCTTACCCATGCTCAGTTTAGTAAAGGTTTCAAGGGAATCACATCAGAAGATGGGAGAAAAATTATTTTCTGTTTCTGTCCTGAAGTTGTTAGAATATCCACAAAAATCTGCTACCTATAGAAAAAAAAAATTAGCACACTTATAGCTTTATTTTATAGCTGACATTTCAAAAACCTTCAGCTTAGTGATAATGGCACAGAGAATTTTCTGACTGGTACACCAAAACCATCAGAAAAAGAGAGATTTCCTCAGAAATCAGAGAAGAAAAGGACAATTACCTAGCTGGGCTTCAAGTGGGAAACATTTTACATCTATTTGCTTTAGCACTTGAGACATTTCAAGCCATCTTCATAAATCTTTTTCCAGCATCGCAGTGGTCAATAAAACTAAATGTGACCTTGTGCAAAATGTGCTAGATTTTAATTATAATGGGATTATGTGTTAGATTAGGGCTAAATGTATTATGCTGTCACCCAATATGTTAAAGCTGGCAAAGATAGCATTGCTTGGCCTGCAGCTCCTTTTTTTCTCTTGCAATCTGTATCATTGGCCTGGAGCCTGATGCCTGAAGCTTTAACATTTTTTTTTATGCAATGCCCTTTTTTTTTTCTTCTTGGACATGAATTAACCAAGCACCACAATATTATATTATTTGTCAGAAAGCATTTGTGTCTATCTGTGTGCACTCATTAACTGTAATGCCTAACACATAACCTATGTTAATTTTTTTTTGCTGTTACAGACAGAAAAAAAAAATCACATATGAATCTGTATTTTCAAGCCTTCTATATATCTATGTACATAAACACATATATCTTTCTAGATATAGATACAAATATTCATACACTGATGAAGACAGAAAATATGTGTATTAAATGCTACACAACATTGCAGCTAATTCTTTTATTTTACTAAATTAAATGCTACTGTTGGACTTTGCTTTTTAAAAGCTAAAATATTTAATAGATTTAACAATTTTAGAGCCTGCTTTATGAAAGTCTGGAAGATGTTTTTACTTGGGAATTGGAAAGAATGGAGAGAACAGGAGCAGGGAAGAACTGCTTAATGAAAGCAAACTGCAAGCTGCCATGGAAATCTTGAGAGTACCTGGTGTGAATCAAAGTAACCTGGAATGAAAATCCTTGCTCTGAAACAGACTGTGTGATTCCCTATGAAAATTCAAACATCATTAGATGGCTGATGTCAGATAACTCAGACTCATATTTAACATTTTGGAAAAAAAAAAAAAAAAGAGGAAAAAGAAAAAAGGCATATATGAGAAAAGTACCAAAAGCAGGGTTTGGAAAAGAACTCTAAATTCAGAATATATTTCGGCTCATGGCTGATAACTTTTGATGTTGCAGTGGAGAGATTCCTCAATCTGTTTGTTGTTCTCATGAATTAAATGAGCTCAAGAGCAACACAAGACCTCTTATTTATAATAAAAGTACAGAGTATGAGTCTGTTGGGGGCTGGCAGGAAGGACTAGAATACTATTTCTGAAAGTAACTTACTTCTTGACAGGCAGTAAATTGATTGATCTTTAATCACCTCTTCAGACCAAACAGGGATTCTAATATTATAACTTTCCCTCCTTCCTTGTCTGTTTAGATTATCACTCCACATGTCATGCCAAGCAAGAGACGACCTTGATTTTGGAGTGAAACTGTAAGTTTACTAGATTACAAATAATTTATAACAGCTCATTCTTCTGCCTTCACCTGGCTTTCTCCCACAGCCAAAAATAATTAGAAAGTAATTAAGTCATCAAAAACAGTGCAGGACTAAATTACAGTAAATTAAGCTACTAGATAGCTGGTAAGAGAGTCTCAAATGCTGTAGGAGTTAAGGACAGAAGAGAGGGGATCAAAAATTACTATTTTGGTAAAATCTCCCCACTGCATTTCATGTAAAGCAATGATATGTCTTTTGTGAACTGTCTAAAAGTATAAAGGCATAAAGATTGAAAGTTTCCCTGAGAGATTAATTTGCCCTGCAATCTTCTACTCACCATTTTTCGTATATTTTATTTACTTATTTATTTGGTTTTTTGTTTGTTTGTTTCTAGCTTTCTGCTCATGATCTCTTCAAAACTGTGCTTTCTGAGAGAAAGAAAAAGGGAGAGAAGTAAGAAAAGTGGGAGTGACTTAGAGGGAATTGAGAGGATAAACCCAATTCAGCAGGTTGGAAACAGGAGTAGACAGCTGCTGAGATCAGGATGGAGAAAGTCACACCAGAACTGTGCAATGTTTTTATAAAAATCCCAAAGTCTTTGCTTTAACTACTTTTTTTCCCCTGTCTATAAGAGTCTCTGCCTGGCTCCTCTCTAGAGTTTTGTCCCAAGCTAATATAACCATATGATCCCTAACACCCCAGAGAGGTTGTCCCACTCACTCTTGGGTTCAGCGGCTGTTCCAGGTCAAGCTTTTCATCAGGAAGAAGTGTGTGAAGCCATGTGCCAGAATCCCTGTTTCCCTTCCTGCCACTTTGCACTGCTCAGAGAACTACTAAAAGGTGTTCAGTTCCCTGTGTCACACAGGAGCTCCCAGCTGGTGCCAAGCAGCAAAACTAACTCTGCCGCCAGCTGCTTTTCTGCATGTCGCTGAGGGAAGGGGGTAGGAAACAAGATGAAGTGGAACCTGTGCTCTGTCAGGGCACAGAGACTTGATGGCACCATGGGATCTGAGGGTTGTGTGAATGCAGCTCAAAGAAGTGCAACCACAGAGCAGGAGGATGTTCCCAGCCTGGATTTAAGCTAATTACTGGTGGCAGTGTTGCTCTGGCATAGTGATGCAAACTGGCTGCTCAAATGCCTCCCCCGGGCCCCAGCAGGGCTGTGCAGCCTGGCTGAGCTCTGACCGTTCTGCACTGCCTAATTTCTAGATGGTTCAGATATGACTTTCCAGTGAGATCTGTTGGTTTCTAAAGCTACAGCTACATCCACCCCTCACCTATGGATTTCCTGACCTCCTAACAGGCAATGTGACAGCTACTGTCCTGCACCTTCCTTCCTAGGTACTGTGTCGCAGCACCATAAACTTAGAGTACCCTTTTGTCTCACCCTTGCTGTGACTCTGCAGCTCCAATCAAGATTTTAAATGCAGCAAACACCACAGTATAAGCCACGTCAAGCTACCATGCTTATGTTGCCAGCCCTTCTGCTACTTTAGTATCACAGAGATGAAATCTGTGTGAGGCTTTCTGCAGCCCTACAGAATCCACCTCAGCATTGGACCCCTGAAGCATCAGTGAGACTTTCGTAATTCTGACACGCAAAATTCAAACTGCTGCAGGTAACACTGACTGGACTTGCACTCCAGTAGGCTGTTGCCATAAGCCTTAATATAGTTGTAGATTTTAATGTAGTTTTATATAGTTTTATAGTCTTTTGGATTTAAAAAGTAGTTTATAACTCCTGTACCAAATACTTAAGCTAGATTTTAACCTCTGTGTCACATTCTTGAAGCCTGTTTCTGTGCTAAGNAGGCAGTAACTGTTTTAAACCCCCAGCATTACAGAGGGAACAGTGAATTATGCAGCCATAATGGAAGAGGTAAAGGTTGTCTCCCTGCACAATTTTGGATGATGGGACAACAGAGATCTAAAAATCAAAAGTTTATCTACAGGATAGGGCTCATCTCTGTATTTTAAAGTAGTAAGTTTATAATGCAAGCATGACTGTTCAGAAGAATACAAGATATGTGACCAGTTTTTTTCTTCCCCCAAACTCCCAGCCTTTATGACTGACATGGCTACCTTAAAACAAACAAACAAACAAACAAACAAACATCAGAATCATTGTAGACTGGCAGTGTGATAGCTTGCCAGTAGTAGAACAAAACAGGGAGTTAGAAATGTCTCAATGAGAAAGAAAAAAACCAAAGCTGGTATCCAAGAAAATTACAGACATACTGTCTTCTGAAAAGTCTTATCCATATAGTTGCCAACAAGAAAGATTATCCCCTGCCAACATGGGGAAGCAGTCTGGATGGCTACAGTGAAATATTTAGTTCATACAAATTCATCACATCAAGAACCACAAATCTGTCTCTTTTACCCAAGACAAATGTAATGGTAATAATACTAAAAACATACCAAGTTAATGCCAGGTGTAGGCTGAGGTTTGTTTTTCTTCACTACAAAGACCCAAAAGTCAGGCTTTTAGACTATGTCACTTAAAATCCTTCCACACAGAGAAACAGAGAGTTCTTGAAGGCAATTTATTTGGTTGCAACAAGTTAGCAACATTATTGGAAAAATATTCTTAAACCAAGGATGGCAGTTCTGGAAAAGCATGTGGACCATTGCTGATGGAAGTACACCCAGATGCTTATGGCATATACAAGGAAAAGCTGGATTCAGACTGTGCCTGTGACTTTCTCAGACATCCCTACCTTGTAAACAACTTCTGTGGACTGTTATTCTTAAATGGGAGACAGAGAATGAACCCTGGTTCTGAGGAGGACAAGTGATACGGCCTTATGTCCATATTGTTCAGGGTTATTTCTCTTTAGAGCAAGCTAACTACATCTGCACCATATAAGCCTTGACCTTCTGTCTCCTCTTGGCCTCATTAGCTCCAAAAATAAAAATAAGACATTTTTTGTGTGTTTGTTTTGTTGGGTTTTGATGTTGTTATTTTGTTTGTTTGTTCATTTTAATTGAAAACAAGTACAATGATGTTGCATTCACTGCAGATCACCACACTGGTATTTTTGTAACTACAGGAAGCCATGTCCTCCATGTCCTTGCATGTGAGGGTGCTTAAGAACATGAAACCTGACAGGATAACTGGGAAAACTGTGGAAGGGAAGAAGACCAAAGCTTACATAGTGTTTGAGTTTTCCCTTGGAGAGATCTAGCTGAAAAACCAAACCAAACTGTTAGAATAAGTTTGCTTTTGAATTCAAATTGTCAGGCTTTTATTCACACAAATTAATTTGATCTATTTTGTTAGAATTCTTAATATTTTAATAAAAAATTAAACATTCACAGATCTGAATCTTCAGTATATTCTGACCACTTGACTAGGAAATCTTTTCATCTGACACATATGTGCAGTGGTTACAGAGAAGGGAAAGGAAGGAACAAAATAAACTAAACAAAAAATATCTCTGTTCTTCAAAGCTTGTTTTCCAAGTGTAAGAGCACCTGTACTTAGAGAAACCTACCCTGCCCACCATCCAGCAGAGATCAAACGTTACCAAGGCCAGGCTGGGTGAAGCTCTGAGCAACCTGGTCTAGTAGAAGGTAGCCTTGTCCATAGTAAGGGACTGGAACTAGATGATCTTTAAGGTTCCTTCCCACTCAAACCATTCTGTGATTCCATGATCTATGTTTTTTATGATTCTGCTATTGAGAAATCACTTCTGGAAATGGAAAATCTATTCTTGTTCCCAGTTCAGAAGTCATGACTTCCAAAATCCTGTTGAATTCTTCCTGGTGTTGGAAAAATTTCAGAAGCATATGCAGGGAGACCACTTTCTTAATCCCATTCTCATAATTTATCATAAATTTAAGCACAACAGAAGTAATGCAGCCACATCTTCTACAGTTAGTCAGAAGCATGAAGGGAAAGGCTGATGAAAAGAAGTTTTCTGAGGGTTGGTATTCTCTTTTTGAAATGTCCTGAGCAGAAAATAGACAAAGGCTGAGAGAATACTCCAGGTAAGTACATCTGCCCTGCTCTTTCTCCTTCTGGGGTCTGCTAATGCCCAGTTAGGCACAGGAGCTTGGTCTAGATGGACCCTTGATCTGAAACAGCACTTTGACATTTTTATGCTTTTAAGGGATAGTTTGTCACAAGAAATTTGGTAACCTGCTCTTAAGCTGTAAACCAGAAAATCTCAGGGCTTTTATGAAAAAGCAGTAAATCAGCTCAAAGCAAAAAATCCCCAAAACAATAATGACACAAAAATTCTGCAGTTCTGTTATTGATTTCTTAACAATCAGTCTCTTGGGATGTGAAGGGGCTATAATTTCCCTCACCTCTTCAAGTCAAGAATGAAAATCTATACAGCAACTTATGTAATAGCAACACAGCTGAAAACGTTTCTGTTAAGAATCAAAGCTTCTAAAGGGACGACGAAAGCTTTATTTGTCTTGGGCTTTGGGAAGCCAACACAGATTTCTCGTACTCAATTTACTATGAAAGAAACGGGAACTATTATCTGCAGAGCCTTCAGAAGATTATAATTAAAGGAGACAGGCTTGAAAGAGGATTTCACGTTTCTTTCTATAGCCAGTGCTGTCAGTTGAAGAAGCCACAGTACTTTCCTACAGAACCAAAGCTGCTTCCAGACACATAATACTCAGTGATTTAAAAGCCCACCCCCACAGCTTTCCCTCTTGCATCATAAATTGATTGACGATGACATGTGAATAAGATTAGCACCTCATGGGGACAACCTTCATCTTAAATAAAGGATAAGACTACTTATCCTCCTCTGGTTCTTTCACCCTCTCCCAGGAGAATACACAAAGTGTCCTAAAAGGTAGCTAACTGGAATAATAATCCAAACTTCAGTCTAGAAACTGTCAGACCCTAGAAGACCTTTCTTTCTGCACTTTGAATCTACCTTGTTTGTTCCCAAAGCCAAAGAGGTATTTTGCACTTCATTTGCTTAAAAAATTATAAAATGTGTCTCGCTCATTTGATTCTGGATAAGCAATTTTTGCATATTTTTTCAAGGAATTACTTTTTTTTTTCCTTTCCTACACAGCCATAATATAAAAAGTAAGCATTTTCTGATCAAGTTTGTGGTGGATTTTTTTTCAAGCTTTAACTACCTTACATGTTAAAAAGTATACTTGTGCCTCAGTCTAGGATTTAGGCAAAAAAATTCTCAATAATGAAGTTTAATTGTCTTTCATATTCCAGGGTGGAACACCTCATAGTAAATATAATGATCTTTAGTGTAAACTTTGTTTAGACATTTCTCCAGTAGGTGGTAAACCTCACTCCAAACACGCTGCGCAGGACTGAGGTTAAATCACAAAAGTAAAGTAGTTTTGCTATGTTTGGCACAAAGTTCAAGATACTCAGTAATGTGGGATCATGCATACTCTGCAGCAGTCACATAGTACCACAGTCCATAGATGTAGAAATTCAGCAGATCAGAGGTCTGGGGAGTCCCGTCAGGTGTAGGTGAAGTTGAATCCACCCCTCTTGTGAATTCCTGCATGATACTTGACTCCTTGTGGTCCCAATCACAGGTTGAGGTGTTCAGTTCCTGATCTGTGAAGGTGCTGAGCAAGTCCGTAGGAGTTTTGACACCGACAGTATCAGATATTCTGAAAACTCAGTAGTAGTTTTTAGGTTTTTCTAAAACTCAGAAGACTGTTACATTTGATGGTTTTGAGGCTTATTAGAGTGTATACAGTGTAATAATGGTCAATAATGACAATTACACAAGTCTGATAGGAAGATCCATTTCTGTTGTTAGTTTCTGGGGATTAGATTTGTGTCTCACTCTTAGAAACAAAATGTTATGTGATCCACATATAGAAAACTCTCATGCTCACATGAGCTCAGAAAGAGTTACATAAAACAACTTTAACAGATAGATTTCCTCACCTTTTTTTTGTCTTCAGTTTGTTCTCTTGAAGTTCTTTTACATGAAAGTGTTTTTGGTTTTGGACAGCACGTTGGGAACTCAAAAGACGTTTATACATGCATTTTTGCCTCAAGCCTATCTACTGTGTTCTTGGTAAAAAAATTTTGCTTGCACACAAATGTTAAATAGTTCTGGATATATTCAAGAACCTGCATTGGTCTACGGATTGTTTCTTCTACAGTTTCCTTTTTACATACACCAATGATGGTGAGGTAGCTCCTAGAAGCAAACAGACATCCCACTTTTGAAAAACAGTGACTTTATTTTACAAGGTTCCCATTTTTTTTCAAACCACGAAGCAGGGGTCTTTTTTTATTTTTTTTTTTTTTATCCCTACCTTTATTTTTGTTTGTTTTGTTTTGGGGTTTTTTGGTTTTTCAGAGTCTGAATTCACTTTTATTCCTGGGAATAATATAGAGACTTGCAAATTCATTAAAAAAAAGAAAAAAAAAAAGTATGAGAAAAACTATAATGATATCATAATATCATAATTAGAGATGATCATTAAAGTACCATTATTTCCATCTTGGGTTTAATTTACGCTGGTGACTGAGAGAAGTGTCCTTTCTTCAGTTTTGTCCTTGTCCTTGAAATGTGATGCCCGTGACAGAAAGCACTGGAGGAACATTGGCATGCAGTAGCTGATAGTCCTGTCCTCCTTTTACATATGCATCTTGTGTATGACTCTGTTCCCATCTTGGAAAGTACTTGTTCTTCTGCAACCTAAGCAAATGCACTGTCATTTCATAAAATGCATTATCCGCTCTTTCCCAAGAACTGACAGTGGCATACAATCCTGTGTCGATTTATGTTGGATTTATGCAAAAAAAAAAAAAACCTTTTATATATTTTTTGAATAACTGTGTATACAATTACTAAGCTTCTGGCTTTCACAACCTTTACAAAAGATTGATTTTTGACCATTCCTGCTTCAGCTGGGTTTAGCCTCAGCCATGATGCAAACAGCCTGTGACCTGACAGAATATTAATCTATTCACTACTCCCTTGGGTTGAATAATTCTTTCTGTCTTAAGAACAAAACAAGTCCCCAATGTTTTGTTTGGCAAATCACTTAACAGGGTCATAGTGAATGGCTATCCAGTTAAATGATATTTATTATAAAGTATAAACAAGCCCTCTTGTACACATTCCTAATTTGGGTGAAGAACACTTGCCATCAGGAGCTGTTGCATGTATAATGGTTATCTTCCACTTGAAATTATTTCCCTTTTTTAAAAGCAGGGGTTTGCAAAGGCTGTTAAGTTTTCATGGGACTATAGTCTTGGCAGATGGATTTGTGTAACTCTGGTGAGAAGAGGGCAGAGACAGGATTAGTTCTCAGCTAATTTCAAAAAATGGAGAGATAATATTTATTTTTAATAGAGGCTGTAGATCTGACTGGTTTTATATTTACAAAAGTTATATTTTAAGATAATTTTGACTGACGTAATCAATCGGTATCAGAGCACTACAGACAGAGGTCTAATTAACAAGTGGCAATCTTGGTTTTGGCCATCAGGCTCCCTTAACAGTATGTACTTAAATATTCATCAGTTTATCGTGATAGAAAGGGAAATGTTCTCTCTGTTAAAGATGGACATACCGGAACAGGACAAGTTGAATCACAGTGTAAAGGCTTTGTAGAGCTACAAATCCATGAAATCAAGTCTTCCTACCGCTGATCACCTTAAATATGGTGCCATAAATTAACAACAAACCCCCTTGACAGAGTTCTTTGCAGCTCTTTGGATTTCTTTCTACATCCAGGATTATTCTTTCTTCATCTATTTCTAGCCTTCCCCCCCCTTTATTTTTTTCCCCTTACTTGCTCTGGGTTTTTTTTATTTGTCAGAATCCAAGAATGGGAACTCAGATTTGTGTGTCTCTTCCCACGAACAGGAGAATAATAAGGAGTGTCTTCTGTCAATGTTTGGAGTGCAGACCAATTTCAATAACAACATAACATTAATAAGGGTGTTAATTTGATTAGTTCAGTAGCAAAATATCAATGCCAACTTTTGTCCATAATCTTTGAACAAATTATCTAAATCCACATCCATGAGCTAACAGATTAGAATTAAGTGGCAGATTAGAAAACAAACAAGCAAACAAAAAGAGAAAAAAACCCCACACCAAAACAAAAACAACCTACAGAAAATAACAAAACTCAACCACTGTGAGGTGTGATTGTTTACTAGATAATAGTTATTAAATGTCTTTTCAGAAAACGTAAGCTGAATGGCAGATCTCTCCTTGTTTTCTCTCCTAAGACCTGGGTCCGGTTAAGGTACACCAAAACAGTTTTTCAAAAAGAAGGCCATTTCACCCCCAAGTATGACATATTTTGTTCCAGTTCTTGATGGAAGATGATAAAACTTGCAAAAAACATGGCCAAGAGTGTCAGCTGTCTTGTTCAGCTGCTCCCTCAGTCCATTGGAATAATGATGCAGCCACTGCCTGCATGTTGTTTCCTCCCTTCGATCTCCACTGACACCTTCAGGGCTTCACCCCTGCAGCTGTTACCATAAAGAAGTGAGAAATGACCTGAGAAAGCAACATAAAGAGGCAGCAGAACCAACAGCATGCAGTTCTCAGGGTGCTGGGTAGCGAGGCAGCTGGTCTGAGCCTGTGCTTCTCCTGTATTTTCCTTTCCACAGAGCTCCCTTCTCTTCAGTTGTTTTTTTTTCTTCATTTTCCATAAGCTCTCTCTTTCTCTTTGTTATCTCTTTGCTAAGTCCTTGATCCACCACATCTGCAATTGCTTAATTTTCAAGCCCAATACCTTACAACAGGAACATTTTCTCATGTTTGTCTTTGAAATGAGGCATGTTTCTCTCAATTTTCCCTTACTATGTATGTATGTATGTATGTATGTATGTATGTATCTATCTATCTATCTATCTATCTATCTATCTATCTATCTATAATATTTTTCCTTATTTTATTTTTTAATATTATTTTTCTATTTTTTTTTTGTTTTCATTCTTCATTTTTCTCCCATAGGCAAATACTGGACATGCTTCTTTTCCCTCATGAGCTCTTCCTCTGACCTAGTGTATAGTGCTGAGAATTGTCCTGATTTCTCTATTTCTTTGCTATTCTTTTTTTGTCCTACCTCTCCCTGTGGTAGCTGTTTATGTGACCACACTACATAACGATACCTTTTAATCCAGCTTCCCTGATCAGGTTTTAGTTTGTGTGGAGTGCAGGAGGGAAGGGGGCTTCATGATTTGATTTATAGGTTAATCCCAAGTCTTCATGCAGGAGTACATTTATCACTGATATTTTCCTGACTTTCTTACACAAGATTTAGTTTGCTGTAAACCAATCTTTACACTTCAGACTGAAATATTAGTGTTAGGAATAAAACATTACTAAACATACACATATACACACTCATATACAGATTGTTCTAACAACATTTTTCATTTTCTAATTTTTTTTGCCTTTCTCCCACTAAAATATACATAAGAATCATTACTATAACAGAGTGAAAACAAACCAAATACCAGAAATTACTTTTCTTATTATTATTCAGCTTGGTTTTGTAACTGCCTTTTTATTGAAAAATTTAAAGACTTGAGCATTTTTTTGTCATTGAGTTTTGATCCTTTGGGTATGTATCTGTGAATTGAAGTCCAGGGAGCATGACTCACTTTTTTTTCTGAAAGGAAAAAAAAAATCCCAAATCTATATTGACTTGAACCTATATGTTCCATTCCATACTGTAACACCGATTCTCTGCATGAATGTCAGTTGCTGAAAAGTGTGGTCACATTGCTCCTCAATTCCTGTAAATGTAAATACAGAAACAGGGTGGAAGTGCCAGAGCTTATGAACAGAAATATTTTAGTTCTAGCAGAATGCTCAGAGAAGCAGGAGCATTATCATCTTTGCCTCTGTAAAATTCCTCATCCCAAGCACTCGTTAAGAGTTGATTGCATCCCAGACTAACCATCCTATAGAACAGTAATTTGGTTTCTGTACTTCAACCCTCCTTGCCACAACTTATCATATGATTTTTCCCTATTTTTTTTTTCTATGAATATTTTTCAAGTTGAAATTCGGAGTTACCCATGAAGCGTGTTGAAGTGGGTCAGTGGGCTGTGCTGAAAATGATCAGTGCAAGCTCATGGGATGGTATTTAGACAGACTAATTTCCACTTGTGACACGTGATTAATTTTGTCTGGATATCAGCCTTCAGAGGAGCTTGACAACACAAAATATCAAATGCTTATGTATATTTAGGAAATGGAAATATTGGGACTTGTTCCCTAAGAGTAAGACATGGGATTGGGAATCCTTAAACTAAAGGGTTCCTTTTCAGAAGTCCATATTTTAAGACTGTCACACCAAGTGCTCATAATCTTTTCAAAAGGCATCTAGTATATATTACCTGCCTTCAGCAGTATCAGTCAACATCAAATGCATCAGATACTCATAAAGGAACATGAAAGATCATAAAATAGTCTGGCTTATTTCAGCAATGGTACTTGCCAATCAAATACAATTGTTCATAACGTCTGCCTTCTAAGGCACCATTGCTAAGATAATAACATATAAATATTTTCATAAAATATATAGCTTGTTTTTTTTCAAGTCCTTGAAGGTACCTCTGAAAGGCTTCAGGCATCAGAAAACTTTTCAGACTTACATAACACTCTTCTTCTCCTAAAAAAAAAAAAATAAAATGAAAGAATGCAGATTTACAGAAGGTAAAAGGAAACTTGGTGGTAAACACTGTATTGAGCAATAATCCCCTTGTTCTGAAGTACCAACTGATCACTTAACAACAGCAACTTGAAGTGCAAAGAGATCAGTTTTTCATGTTTTTTTCTTATTATCTCATGTTTTTCAATCAAAGTAGTTACTAATCTATCCCTTCTCTTTACTATAATAACAGCTGTTTTACTGTTGTCCCCCATGGCTGGTCTCACAGAACAACCTGTAGTTAATCACTGCATGTGGAAAAAAAGATTAATTTGTATTTGAAAATGCAGATATTTGGTGCCACACAGTTTTTAGGCCAGTGTGACGACATAATGTGTTTTCCCCTGTGTAATGTCTGTGTTTCACTGATGCTGTTGCTCAAATGCTTTAAACAAGGCCACAGAAGTTTCACAGAGATGGAACAGAAACCCTTTTTAACCTCAGGTTAGTGAGTTCCTAACTTAGACTTTCTTCTGCTTCTGCAGACACTTGATGGCAAGCAGAGATTTAGAGGGGAAAAAAGGAAGATGTGGACCGTTGTTGAAAGGTCATGATTTGTGTATTGCTCTCGAAACAGGCCAGGTTTTCGTGTGTTGCTGGGGTCAAAAAGGGTACGTACTCCCTGTCAAACAGGATGAACTGAAAAGACTTCCTAAACCAACATTTCCATGCCATGGGAAAAAAAAAAACACTCCACATAAAAAAGAAAACCACAACAAAAAAGCTCAAGCCCAAAGCAAAGAAAAATTTCATATAATCAGAACAGGAGGTGTAAATAAACACAGTCATTTTCCCCTGTTCCTGTGTCCCTGATTATCTTACCAAATATCTCATGAGGCTTTGTGTATACTAAGGAGAATGCAATGGAAATTGTTTTCCCTGCCACTGTGAGCTGAACTACACTTATATTGTGCTTTAGAGAAGCCGTTGCCCTCTAATCAGGGTGATAACCCACTTAAGAGTACAGTGTGATGAAATTTTCACAGTTGTCTTATTGTTTAGCCTAAAATGTAGAAAGGTATCTGCCTAGAAACAAAGCCTGCATGTAAATGACGTGAATCTCGATTAGATAGATGATCCAGGGAGAGCTTAAAGGCAAGGGACAGAGATCCCTCCAGTGAAGGAGACCAGACACAGCACAAAACCGCATCAGGTCTCTGCTGGAACTTAAAAGATAGCACAGAGATGTCACTGCCAGACACACAGCCTCCACTAGGACCAATGGATATCCCTCCTCAGATCCTCCAGTAGATTGCTGAACCTGAACTTGCACAGTACACAGCAGAGAAATAGGAAATTATATCCTCAAAAAGGGTACATGTGCATTTATTCTTATGTGCTATAATTCTGCGTACCAGGGACACAGTTGTACTTATAGTATATGCAAATCTTTTTGTTATTTTCCAATTCTGCACCTTTTCACACTTTTGTCAGAGGGAATTAAAAGCTTTGTTACTGAAATTTTGAAGGTGTGTACAGAACTTGTATTCCCCACCCTTCAACCAATGACATCTATTGACAATCTGTCCTGGTAATTTGTCCATAATTTAAACCAGAATTGTATCAAGATATTGGTTTTCCTAAAGCCTGTAACTTTTATCAGAGAAAACGAAGAATCCTTATTGGATTCTAAGGGTTGATGTTGTTGCCCAATGCCCTGTGTAGTCTTTAAAATTCAGAAAAAAAAGGACAAGTTCCATCTCCAAGAAGCAGCACAGAAGATACCTCTTCTGATGCAGATGGTATTTCAGCACAAAATGAGATTTTATATATCACCTTTGCCTTTTGAAAAAGATAATGACTTTGCTCTTTTAATGAAACAGCAGATGAAGGTCATCCAATACACATGCTGTACACAACATGTGAAGTCTTACTGTCAATCATCAAGTGTCTTTCCTGGAGACCTTTTATTATGCCTGAGTAGAAAGACAAAAGAAAATGCCACTTAATTTCAGTAGACTGCATGATTTTGCATGCACTGCCCACTTCTTGATCCCTGGCACACTTTAAGCAATAATTTGTCATCCTAAAACTCTAGGAGGTTTCTCATGTCATTGACTATGGATTATGATTTCATTAGTAGGTGCATACTTAACAGTGAGCTGCTAAAGCTACAATAATTTTAACAATTGTAATGAGTAACAGAAACAAATAAATCCAACCAAAATAAACAGAAAAAAAACCCCACCTTTTTGTTGTTTGTTTCATTTTTTTTTTAATTTCAGCTGTGTAACACAGAACCTGTGTCCTCAGATGTTGTAAGTCAATGCAGTCCTATTGAACTCCATGAAACTCTGTTCATTAACATCAACTAGTTATGAGAAACAGGTTTTTTAAAAAAGAATTATAAGGTAAGCAGCCTTGAATGACTCAGAATTGACTTCCACAGTTTGATCATCCTACTGCTATCCAGGGATTTCTCAGAGCTCTCAAAGCCAGCAGCCAATATGAGACCTAATAAGACAAACTTTTCTACTGTATTTCCTAATATTAATACAAACACTACCTTGCTGCTGGGACACAGCAATGGTGTAATCATACTGCTCGTGGCAAAACAATCACCCCAAGTTAAAGGGAACAGCAGACAATGCTGGTTTATCAGATGTTAATATAATCTGGCCAAGCATGGATATCTTATGCAGTCCACAACTGATTTGGGATGTTTCCTTGTGAACCCAAAATTACTAGATTCATCAGAGTCCACATGGTCTAGTAAATGGTTCTAGCTGCCTTAGGAAAATTAAGTTAAAGCTTAGTAAAATACACATGCAGAGAGGTAAGAAAGTATCAGAGAAAAAAGAGTGTTTCACTACACAAGAAGTATGTACCAAGCCATGAAGCTGTTAGTTAAAAATAATGTCAAGAAAAGAGGGAAATTTAAAATATTGCCTTTCTCTTTGATTTTATGATGTCTGATTTAATAACTGTGCATTTGAAAGATGCACTGGAATGGGTTCTTCAGGCAGCATTAGCCCATTAATACTTAGTTTTCTATTGAAAAGTGTTGAAAGCACCCTATGTGAAAGCATGGGGGGGAAAAAGTATCCTCAAGTGAGGCTGAAGGAGTAGCTGAATTACATGGCTGATATGTGGATTTTAATAATCCAGTTCCCTTTGTGGATCAGACTATTTGGTTCCTCTCTGTTCGTGCAGTGTGTTATTATCTCTTCAAGCCTAATTTCTGCCGTTAGCACATTATTTATGCAGATCATTTAAAAAAAACATATACTTTTTTTTTTTTTTTTTTTTTTAATCCAAGGTTTATCATCCATGGATAACTGATTACAGATAACTTTAAGGATTATTAGCTGAAGAAGAGTAAATGAGCCGTTATGATTTCTGAAACTTCAAACTCAAGGACACAATGTCACACAGTGTCACAACAGTTGCACGACGACAGGCACCTGAAACACAATTTACTTCACATAAACTGCAGGTCCACCGGATTCTAATCTCCAAAGGTTACATGTTGTGATAGCCACGATTCACCCAAAGATTTAAGAAGCTCATGATTTCAGATTTGGAGTTCAAATACTTCCATCAATCAAGAAGGGTGTATAAAGTGCATGGCTCAGTCAGATTATGGAATCATAGTATCATTAAGGTTAGAAAATACCTCTAAGACTGTCAAGTGCAACTGTCAACCCAGCACCACTACCTGTTCACGAATAAACCATGTCCTCAAGTGCCATATCCACACATTTTTTGAATGCTCCCAGGAATGGTGACTCCACCACTTTCCTGAAACAGCCTGTTCCATTGCTTGCCAATCCTTTCTGCAAAGAAATTTTTCCTAATATCCAATCTAAACCTTCCTGATCAAATCTAAAGATGACCTGCATTTTTTACATAGTCACTATTTAAGTGCTGAAGGGTTAGGAGGGTCTCAGATTGGCAGTGTAATGAAGAACTAAGAACTATTTTAATGACATCATTTGAACAATATCAAGCTAGAGTGGTGGCAAAGTTGTGTGAGTTTTATGTGATCACAAATTAGAAGGATAAACTCTGAACCCACATCTGTTTTGTTGTCTCAGGCATTTTTTTCATCTTGATGCTCCACCAAAGTGATCTTGTCTGGAAATAAGATCTTTTGAAACAGTATTATTTCACAGTAAATAGAAATGTGTCTTTATCTCCAGAAGTTCTTTCCAGAGCATCATGTGGATTTGTTGTCTCACAGGTCTGTGTGTCTAACAATCTTCTGTTCCACTTACAGCAGGGAACCCATAGAGGAAACCCTTATCACTTCCAAACCAGAATCTGAATTTGCTAAGTCATTATAGAAGAAAATTAAAGCTCTCACCCTTTTTCTTTCTATATATGATTTGGTTTATATAATTCAGAAAAAAAACGAACAACAAAAAAACCCCCAACAAAACAACACAATCCTGCACTAGTGAGTAGAATTGAGAATGAGATTACTTCTGTTTTCTGTGATTTATTCTCATGCAAACGAGCAGGTTTAAGTTCCAGCAGTTACTACAGTACAGTTCTTTAATCACCAGTTTTATTTACTGAAAATGACAACAGTTTGTGAGAATGATGCAGGGGGGTAGGAAGGATAAAGAGGAAATGGGACAATTGAGGTTCTGAATGCACAAGTTCACATTCTGAATATTAGAAAGTTAAGGCTGAAATAAGAATTTTCACAAACATCCTATTCTCTCCCCTCCTTTTCTTCACATTGCAACGATTCTCTTAGGTCACCTGGACAGGTAAGTTGTGTTCAAAGAAGCCACAGCCACATATTCAAAAGCAAATATTTTCTGGCTATTTTGATGTTTATCCATTTCCTAAACTAGTCTTTAAACGGAGATAATTTTAATGGAATAAGACAGAGTGCTGTCTAACCATGCTACATGGGACAAATGCATTAGTCAACCTCTTGGAATAGATATTTATAAATCCTTTCTCCCTATAATTAATACATTCTGAGTTCTTCTGAACCACAGGGAAACAAAGACTTACTCATATGGTAAACTTTACGTGTTTGTGTTTTTTGTTTCCTTTAGCAATTGTCTCAGAGATTGTGGCAAAATTATACATGACCTTTAATACTGATAAACTCACAGCTCTATTTTAATTTATATAATATCCAATAATACTGGAGAAATCAGAACATGATTTAGCTCATTTCTTAGTTCCAGAAAAGTTCATATTGCACGGTGCACAGTAGCTGGAATGACATTTTATTAAAACAGTTGTTGAGCCCTGAGGAGCCTGACAGTAGCAAAGAAGTGAATAAAGAGGTCATGAATTTTTCGTAGAGGTAAAATCAACCTGTAGTCTTCATGAATAATTCACTGAATTTTGAAAGGCAAAACCATGGGAAACATCTCATCAAAGCACTCTTAAGATGAATTGCCATGAACACTTACCTAGTGGTCTTGAAAACTATCATGATCTTGTTTCAAGCATGTGTCCAGGATCTTTCTTGCAATAGTGTTGAGAGCTGGGTTGTTAGATCATAGAATCATAGAA